>JAIPRN010002169.1:0-33881 GCA_025469175.1 Geopemphigus sp. TES_GeoC_2020
TTTTGTTATTATTAAAGAAAAATTATTTTATTTTATTATTTATATTTTGTTTTAATTTAATTCTTGCATTTATATGACACTAATATTTGTTACATATACAGTCTATGCATTTATATTTTTCCATTTTAAAACCGATAAATTATAATGAGCGTTTATAATAAATTTTATTATTATATTAATTTAAGATATATCAATTTATTCTACTTGTTATTGTCTATGTGTCGTTAATAAATTAAATTAAATGTTTACATTATTTCTAAAGTAAAATATATTTTAATTTTTATAGTTTATTTCAATTTAATTTTTGTATTTATATGACACTAATATTAGTTACATATACTGTCTATGTATTTTATTTTTCAATTTAATAGCTGATTATAGTTATATAAAATGATAATATACTTTTTATCTAAGTGTATTTATTATAATAATTTAAAATATTACTTTATTTCTAAAGAAGAATCAATTAAAATTTTATTTTCATATTTTATGTCAATGTCATACTTCCATTTATATGAGATTAATATTTGTTATATATATATATTTTAAGTATTTTAATTAAAAATGTTAAAAGCTGATACATTATAAAGACAAATAACAAATAGTAGTATAGGACTTAATTAATTTAAAATTTGTGTTAAATACAAAATGTAATATTCGATAGGTTTCATTTTACCTAAGAATTATTTTATTTCTATTATAATATTGGTCTAAAGTATAATCTAAGAATTTTAATTTTTCTATTTATTAGGTGTTTAATTTTAACATGCATTTATTATAAAATTTAGTTATTTAGTCATACGTATATCAAATTTTTATACATTTTTTTTGTCCAAATGTTCTTTATTTAATAGTTTAAATGTTTTACTTTATTTCTAAAGAAAAATCAATTTAAACTTAATTTTTAAATTTTATTTCAATTTATTACTCACATCTATATGCCACTAATATTTGATTTATTTTAAAATTACAAAATTACAGTAATATAAAACATGACTGGTATTATAACATTGTATCATTATAATGAAATCGTATAGTAAATTATTTAAATTATTTGAGTATCTAATAATTTGCTAATATAATAATAACCTTCAACTTTTTTTATTAAAATATTTTAGACTAAGATTTTCAGGTATCAACACTAATGAATATGCCCACATGATCAGACAATTCTTACATATTTTAAGAAATTATATTTATTTATAAATGTTGGGTAAACATAAGTATTATTCCCTTAAAGAAAAGGAAATAACTACAAATATTAATTTAATAGTATATGCTATAACGGTCTACGCTTATAAATATTTAATTGTAATGACCAATTAATTTATAATTAGCTTATTTAATAATTAATTTTACAATTCAAAATATAATTTGATGTCAACGTTGGATATTATACATACAAATTAATATAACAAAATGAAAAAGATATCAGTTATATGTATGCATTATGCAAACGAAGTACTGAAATTTATATAACATTAATATTTGAAATAAATATAGTTTACGTATTTCAATTTTTCGATTTATTAGCCGTTTAATTTTAATTTATATATTTTAATGTTACATTATCATTTTGAAAATTTTATTTTTTTTGGTTTGTTAAAAGTTTTTTTAATATCTAAGAATAACTTTTTTAAATGTTTAATATTCATAAGTTATATTTATTTTTTATAGACCTATATGTATTATATTATTTTATGATGTAATCACTATATATTTATAAGAGAAATATATCTTTTAGGATATAAATAAATGTCTTGATATTAGTTTTATGTATAAATATGTGAATAAAAATATTTATATTTTGAATTGAAATTTATATGTAGATGTTAATGAAATACTGAAATAATTTAAATATATTAATTACATTTAAGGAAGTTATTACAATAGATTTATGCATACAAATTGACGATAAAGTGTTTTATGTATGTGTTATAGGAGTCGATAAAATTAAATTTATTAATCTAACAACTTATATACTTTGATATTTTATATAGCATCCTGTCAGTTTTATTGTACACCAGCAATAAAATGTAATATTTAGTTGAATTTACATATTTCAAATGATTAATATTATTTTAATTTCCAGCAATAATTGATTCATTTTTTTAATATTTATAGTTTACTATTGTTATTATATAAATTATTATTTGGTGTAATAATTTTTTATTTCTCATTGAAACATTTTGAAACATACTTATATTTTATGGATGTAATTTATGTATCAATGCAAGTTTTACTTATGAAATATGATAACAAAGGACTTAAGTTAATAAACAGCTTAAATAATTTGTAAATGTAGTTAAAATAGATATACGCAAATTTATAATTCATAATTTGAAAGATAAAATATATTAATTTTTTTGATATTTACGTTAGTATTGTGTAATTTTATATATGCTCTATGTGATTTATTTTAATACATGTTCTACAACAGTTTTTATATTTGTATTTTTTAGTTTAACAATTAAATTAATTTCTTTTAACTACAGTAACTCTTACTAATCTTATTATTTGTTATAAGTAAAGCTGATATTTAGATGACTACATATTCCAGATGATTAATATTATTTTAATGTCCAATAGTAATTTGTTAATTCAACTAATTTTTTAAACTAAATATAAATAAGTACTTACAGTTAGCAATTTATTTGTAGAATGACCAGCTGCTTATTTAATTTATATAAAATATAATTCCAACACACGCATACATACACACGATGGCACGAAAAATATAACGATATAAATAAAAAAATTTACTTTTATAAGACTATTCAAGTCACACAAACAAAACATTTCACTAGCAATTAGATCTGGGTTAATATTTAATAATTGTTAAACTAAACAATTAGTTGAACATGACTCTCTGTTTGCTTTCAAGCCAGTAAACATCTTAATTAAATAATTTTAATACTTTGACTATTAATTTAACACCTGACGATAAAAAAAATGGGAACGGTACGTCCGAAAATAACTTCTAACGTTTAAAAAGATTAACGACAACAATTTCAAGTACGACGGTAATTTGTGGTGGATGCTGTTGTACACTCAAATATAATTTCACGATAAACATTTAATTCTAACTGCGTAAATTATTATACATGAGGGTGTGTGTGTGCGTGTGTGTGACCAAGTAATTACATTGACCAAAATAGATGGTTTCGAGTTCGAACAGTTATCAGTGTATATTATTTATTATTATTTTTATTAATCTGGCTCGTTGGTAATATAGTGACGTTCAACAATTGTGTAAACAGGCGGTGTATAAATCGTTGACATAAGTGGTTTGTGCTTTTGGATGACGAGACGGATCCATGATGCTAAGCTAGTTAATAATGTTTATCAATTCTCGAAAATTAAATTAACCTAATTTTGAAAAAAATTAATCGGCGATTGGTACAATTATTTTTTTTCAGCAATATATACGAAATCCGAAGTCTTTATTCATTTGGATATTACTTACGTACGTCTTGAATGTGTTTAAATTAAAATGGTGTTAAATATAGACAATTGGCGATGAAAATTCAAAATTGGACTAACTGGTAAAAATAAAACTACAAAGCGATATTAATACGAGGAGAAATAAATAAATATTAAATCAAGGTAATCCGTTAATATTAACTTTTTAATATAATTTTAAATTTATTATTGATTCTTTAATTATATTAATTTTGTTAAAACTTTCGTAATAATCAATCAATTCTCGAGAGTTCTCACATTTTTATAAATAAATATAAACCGTAAAAAGTTTTTCGTTAATTATTAATTTTAAATTGTATAAAATTGTTGGTCATAAATTATGTTGTAATATTTATTTAATTAAACGTTTTTATGATATCGAATTCATTTACGCATTCTTAACAATTTTAAAAACAAATTAAAAATAAATTAAAAAATATATAAATAAATAAATTAATATATATATAAATAATTAAATATATAAATAAAATTGTATTTATAATTTTAAAATAGTATGTTTACAGAAATAATTCTGGTTACCTATATATAATAATTATTGAAAGCCACGGAAATTACAATTTTTTTTTGCAAGTATCACTTGTAGAAATATATATAAAAATTACAATATATTGTACATAATACATTAGTCATTAGACCTGATTAACAAAGAATATGGTTTTAAATCTTTGGGTTACAGAACTATTTCATTATGTGTTTAACAAATAAAAATATTAACATCGTATTAACTTGTATACATACTATGATATAATTATTCGGATATTATAAATTTCGAAAGCAATTTCCTTTTAATGATCTATTGCTTTATTTATAATTTTTTTTTAAAAATATGTTTCCACTAGCTCAACTCAAATCAAATTAAACTAGATATTGTAATAACGGCCTTTAATCGTAATCTATTTTCTTTTTATTGTTTTTACACACGTATTAGTTTTTAATGTTTATGATTCAATTCGATTACTATTGAACGACGTAGAAAATGACAACCAAGAAAATCCTTGTAGTGCGTATAGTATAATATAGAAATATGAGCTTAAGAGAACCTAGTCAATGACATTCTTCTTCATGACTTTGTCGTACATGAAGTAATCGATAAATCATTAATATATTAATCCCGTTTTTCGTCTGAAAATTTTTGTGTTATAATATTATTAAATAGATAGGTAGGTAGATAAATAAATTGACAGATCAATAAACAAATTATTTATAGGAAACCTTTGTTTATGTACAATATACTACAAAATCATTTTTTAATTTCTCGCCAGTTGACCGCGATTACATGCTTCAGTAATACTTACATTTTGAGTCGCATTTACGGACAAATGTAAAACCTTTTTTTGATGAATCCTTTTGTTTTGATGTATTGAGGAATTTAACGCATAACGATGGTTTTAAACATTGGCATCCATAATTTTTCTTACTAAAAACATATAATAAAGTAATATTTCTAATTTACCGACTTACATTTTTTAAATTATTTTTTTCAATATATGTGTATATATATATATATTGGAATTTAACGAATGACGGTAGAGTTAAAATTTAGTGGTTGGATTTAGTTTCAAAATTATGGTCAAGTTAGTTTGAAGTCTGACTATTCTATGTGGTTTATAGGTTTATAGTTTAACTTCCCCATAACTTAAAAGTTAGTACTTATATGTTTTGAAAATAATGTTATAATAAATAACTAATAAAATGCATCGTAGAAATAGATAATTGATTAATGTCTTTGTACAGCTTAAAAGTTAATTGATTTAATTTTTAGGTAACGTATTACTTACGTGACCTCAGGATGTCTTAAACGACTAGAAGATGATTTTAGTTTATCTTTTCCATGCACATCAGCTTTTTTATTTTCTTTATGTTTAAGTGACGACGGTTTTTTTTTAATTTTTGATCTCTTAGATGCTACTGACTCATTACTAATCCGTTTATTAAAATGTATAGTATTTTGAAATTTCTCGGTCGATGTTACCTTTTTGTGTGAACATTGTGGACAATATTGTTCTACCAGTTTGGTTTTACATATACAATTTTCACAATAGTTTTGTAGAATTTTTTTACGTTTTACTGCACAACAGCAAAAACATGGACACCAAAATAGAAAATATCGTAAAATGGGATATAAAATGTGATGTGTTGAGTTATTATAATTGCGTTTTTTATGTCTTATATTTTTACGGCTCCGACGTCGTTTGTGAAATTGTTGTGAAGATTGTTTCACTAAATTTGCGTGATAAGATGTTTCAGGTTTGTGAGAATTTACTGCAGATTCACTCTAAGAAAATATGAGTATTCAGCGAACGTATCATTTATGTGTAGTTTATTTCATAAATAAATACCGTCTTCCTAGGAAACTTTGTATAAAGTTTAGTCGTTGAGTATGTTTTGGGCTTCTTTATAAGGTTCAAATCATGTTCTTTGTTTTGAGGTTTTGAGTGATATTTTTTCTTTTTGAATAATTTGTGACAAAAGTTTTGAAGCCAACTCTTTTTTTCTTCTTTTTTATTATGATTGTACATTTTTAAGATACGCTATATTTGTTTATTAAATTATATTAAATATGATATATTTAAATTATTGTTAAAAATTTAAATTCAAATATACTTTTAAAATGAAAAATATTGTTTTATAAATTAGTAATTCATTTAGTTGTCATAGTATTTATGTGTGTTATATATATATAATGGTACTATGTCATAGTTATAATAAAATAGGACAATTATTTAATTTGTATACATACATTTATATTATCATTGTTATTAGCATTATAGCAAAATCGTAGTTTTTAAGTCTAACGTTTAAGTTGGGTATGGAGTACGCTTATTACCAATTTTAAAGATTTTATCTATGCTAAAACACAAGCTTTTCAGAATTATAATTTTTAAATGACAACAAATATGCATTTAGCGTCATTTTAAGGCTTACAAACTTCTATAATTTATTTTAGTATTCACTATATATAAAAAAGAAACAAACAAGACTGTGGGAATTTAACAGGTTGAGTAGCACCAGAATCCCCAGTAATTGTAAGTACTGGATTTTCATCCATCTAAAATTGTAATATCAGTGCTTAGAAAGTTCGAAATATCCTCTTAAAAGTAGTTCGCATTAGCATCATAAGATCCGAAGTGAATAATTAATGATACGCAATGTATGATGTACGTTATAATTAAGCCGAGGCGGCAATCTCCTTTTATTGGATGGGCGCAGTGATTAAACTATACGTAAAGTCCGTACAGCGTATAGACAGCATATAGACGACAGGATGGGTCGACGGCTATAATTATAAAACGAAAGGTCATGATAATTGTCTTTATTTTCGCACAAATATAATGTTATGATGTCAAGGAAATGTTTTACATAATTGAAACGACAAAATTTTTATGTACTAAAAAATTTCTAGTAAACTCGTATTCTGTTTACTATATTAAGTATGGTATAATGTATATACATAATAATAATTTATATGATTAACTAATAAACCAAATTGGGTACACGTAAAATGTAAATATATATACAAGTATATTATTAATAATATGTATGAAGTCGAATTAATTGTTAAACCATAATAATATTAAGTAATATTCTATTTACACGATACATATGATATACAATATTATACTGTAAACCAAAAAACACACAAAAATTAAGTATCTAGTTAACTGAAAAAAAATATATATATGTAATAAAATTATAATCGTCGCGATCATAGATTATTAATATAATATTTACACACCCACTTGTTACGTTTCGGGAGTGTGTGATTTCGAATTATCACAGTGGAACTCAAAATATGTATAATCGAAGTTACGCGAGTAAATAATTTATAAAATACGTTAATAACTTATGTAGGTACAATAGTAACCGTGTAACGTAGGGTTTAAATTTTTTTTTTTTGAAAGAAATTACATAACAAATAAATGCTTTGCAATTGTAAAAAGTAGATATATATATAATATATATAATGAATAAAAATAGAAAATAATAAAGGAGCGCCATGTTTTTTATATTGTTTGAATTTCAAATTAAGTTGTGTATATATTTTATAAAAATTATATATAGTAATTGTACTTTCGTGTAAATACTACATTTAATTGATATTTAATTTGTATACGAAGAAAGTATTTATTAGATATAAGTCAATATATAAAGAAGGGAAAAATGTCACACACAAATTGTACAAGAAGTTTTAATAATAATAAAAACAAAAAAATAATAAAAATAATAATAAAAGTAATGATAATAATATTATGTTTATAATATGACCGATAACAGTGGCTCGTCAGCTAATGAAGACAACTAAGACAATGATTGAGTGAGAATAAAATTAATTTTCTTAGTGTATCGCGTAATTATTCTTATACATTACGTAGCTAGTGATTGACATTTTAAAAAGTATTTGTATGTCTTAATTACTAATTTTGTATTATGTATAATAATAATAATAATAATAATAATAATAATAATATACACACACATACACACCCACACACACACACACACATATATATATATATATATATATATATATATGTATATAATAATGCGTTCAGTTTTTATAATACAACAAAATCACAATTAATTATTGTTATTATTATTATTCTCTTTTTTTTACTATACACAAGTCGTTAAAAATTACAAATTCATTTTCGGACTAGTAAATTTAGGAACATTCATCAATCGATTTATAATATTACGTAAGCTAGCGATTTGTATAACAGTAGTACATGTACAGTACGTTTTATACAAACGGACACCCATAATATGTACATAAACGTGTGTGTGGGAGGAGGGAAGGGAGAAAATAATAACAATGTAATTTAATAACGAGTACAGAACTAATTAGAGACACGTCACGCGATTTCGGTATTCTCCATGGAATACGTATACTGACCGAACAATCATTCAATAATTTATGTATCTAAATTATGCTAAAATTATGATTTTCTGTTGAAATTACGTGTGTAGTTGAAAACTAAAAAACAAAACGACGTATTTGTCTGAAATATGCTTTTGAGATAGTTACGGTTCTGTGATGATTTACTAGAGAAGGTATTTTTACCGCTTTGAATTTCGTATATATACGCGTATGTTTCATTTTAAACTTATGTGAGCATATATGGCGAACGAAAAATAACAATTTTAAGTTGTGAATGATTCTTTCAAACGTATATAATAATAATAATAATAATAATAATAATAATAATAATAATAATAAAATAATATAATAATATTAATAATAAAATAATATAATAATATTAATAATAATAATAACAATAAAATAATATAATAATAATATAAAAGTGTTATTTAACGATTTAATCATTCGACGCCAGCCGCCAAGGAGAATATGGTCGACCGACGAATTATTATTCCAAAAATCAAAATAATAGTAATACTTAACGAATCTTGTAAAAAACCGCGGCGTGGTGTTTTATGTATCAGAAAAAATACGCTATTATTTTTCCTGTACGAACAATCGAATATTTCAGAAACATAAATAAATATAAATAGTTAAATACACAACGTTAATAATATCATTAATATAACGTAAATAAATATACACTATAATTGAAGGTACGATAGGATATATATATATATATATATATATGTAATTATTATTCTACGCTTTTCAGGTGTTTCCTAAAAAATCACACAAATTCAGATACGATATTATTAAAAAATACGTATTTTTTATTGTATTTTTTGTTTTTTTTCAGTTTTTGTTAAATAAATTACTTTTTATGGTACAATAATACTAATAATATTAAAAATATTATTTTTTCCGTTTTATGAGTTGCAGTATATCATCGGTGTATAGTTATAGTAATATTATAATAATAGGCGTATAGTTGAAAATAATGAATTGTAACTATTGTAGGTACGAAGTATATAATAAAATGTGGATGAATGATCGTCCCAAAAATAGTGGGTGGAAAGGGAGGGCGATAATTACGATATTTAGTCGATTGATTGCAATAATATACAAGACGCGAACGTAAATAGGACGACACTAATAAGTACAATAATAATAAACGTAGGTTAGTTGAAACCATAAAAAAGGTATCATTTTTCCAAATGTCCCATTGCGATATTTTGAGATTTAATGGATAATGGAACGTAAATACGTGATATAATTTACAGTACATTTAACTCTACACGATTATTTGGTTACAATTAATTTTTATTCGTTTAAAAGGCAGGTCGTCTTAAATATAAAAAACAAGGTCGATTCTGGACCGACGCTTGCAACGACAATTGTTGTGCACAGCGTGTGCACTGATATTACTGGCGGGAATGTCACCGGGCGGGTGATGATGAATTTAAAGATTTTGTTCAAAAGTCAAGTACGAATCGTACGAACAAAAAAAAAAAATAAAATAAAATAAACCAAACACAACAAAAATTAGAAAACATAATCGAAATATTCTAGGACGCGCGTACGGGTATATTGTCGTCGACAACGACGATTGATAAAAAGTGCGTTAAACGTGGCGCGCGTACAAATATATTCAATTATTCAGATCGATTTTTGCGTACACAGTTGATCGATCGATGACGTCTAGTCTGTGTATGTATGTATGTGTTCATATATATATATATATATATATATGAAACGGATGCGAATCGCGAAAAACAAAAAATGGCATTGAAGCACAATAATAATATAAAATACTCGATAGTATAAACAAATACGATTTGAGTTTTATAATCCGTTAAAACGCAAATACTCGAGTAAACGTTATGTGGCCAGGCCTTCGGGGCGATTTTGGGTGATGTGATTGGCGTGCGCGATCGGCGACGATTGCGGCGACTGCGGCGAACAATTGTTTAGCGGATGGTCATCTGCGGACTGGATGTTGACGGTAGACTGCCGGTCGTAGTGCAAGTCCCACAGCGGCGGCGTCCTGATGTGATGCGATGGCGATGACACGTTGTTCTGTTTGTCGGTGCCGTTGTTGCCGCTGGTCTCCGACTTCATCATATCGCCGGGGAACGCGCTGCCGAAGTTGCCGAACCCGCTCAGTATGCGATTGTTCACGTTGCTGTTCACGTTCTGGATCACCGATATTTCGTTGATCTGTCGGGGTGCCCGGAAACAAATGCAATTCGGTCGACGAGGTTAGTCAGGTAGCTGAGGAACGTTACTAGGTGATTTTACCGTATAGCTGAACTATTGGAATCGGCGACAAAATATTAATCTATTTTTACGCACTGATCGTCGTATTCGCCATTAAAATATTCCGAAAATACCCGGCAAATTGTCAGAGGGGTGGTGTCCTTGCGAGGCGAGTCGACAACCAGTATTAAAACCACGTCGACTCCGAAACCCGTAAAAAATCCATCACCGGAAAGTAACAAAAAACGTGTCGGGTGTGATTTTCGGTAAGCACTTGTCACGGAAAATCGAAGTAATAATTGTGTTACGTTTTTCTCGTTTTGAACGTTGTACATCGATCTCGTGAAAGTTTTTTGGTCTTCTCATGTACTACGCGTAAATATACGTCACAGTTGCTTCGGTAGATACGAATAACGGGTCAATGGATTTCACACGCAATTTTTTACTCGACATGTTCAATAAACATAAGATACACTCGAATATAGAACAAAATTTCGAAGAATTTTCGTGCTGGTTCATTAAAATTCGAAAATATAAAATAAAAATTCTCATAATATTCCTCGAAAGTTGCCTATACAGGACCTCGGTAATCGCCTTACTAATATATTAGTCGAGTTAAGTGGTTATACATACGAGCATACATACCTTTTGTTGATGAATACCGTTTAAAAACGGGCTTGGCAAAAACGGGTGGTAATAAATTTCCGGTCTCCGTTGGAGGAAGTCTGTTTCTTTCACGCTGTTGGCGATCTGCAATGGAGGCAGTTCCAACGACATTCTGCGTCCTCTTCTCGAAGCTCCGTTTGTCCACATGTGTGTTCCCATGTGTACCTGTAACGTGATTAATGCACGTTTATGATTAATAGGTCACAAATACCGGGTTTTATCATAAAACTACCTGTACGTTGACGTAATTTAGATAATTTGTGGGGCACATAGTACTTAAACAGTAAAAATGAGAAATAAAATTGCAGACTTTTACCAAAATTACGTCATTGTGCCATTTTATTTTGATTTTGATCAATTTCTTACTTTAAGATTTCCTTTCGTTGTGAACGCCTTCAAACACACCGTGCAACGAAAAGGTTTGTCGCCTGTGTGTGTCCGCATGTGGATTTGTAACGCGGAGGAAGATGAGAAATTCTTGTTGCACACGTGACACAAGTGTTTTGGCGAACCTTATATAGAAAAAAAAACTGTAAATTTTCTCAATCTTTCCGTCAAGATTAACGATAAAAATGAGATAACCGAAATTTACAATGCAATGCAACTGGAAAAAACTTTTCATTTTATTAATTACACGGAAAATTAGTCGTATTTCAGTTTCAATTTGAATTTCTACATCGACGAGATTTGTCCATTGTTATCGAATTGAGCCGTATTACACTAGATACAGAAATCCTACAGTATGATGACCACCTAATGACGTACAACACCGATTTTCTCAGTCGATTTTCGTATTTACCAATATTTTGTCGAAATTTTATTTAAAAGTAATTAATGTATATATTCATAGAGTGCTATGAATTATTTCTAAAGCTAAAAAGTAAATAAGTATTCGGTTTGTTATTCAATTATGGTATATCAATATTTTGAAAAACTATATTTTTCGTCAAAATGTCAAAGTAAAAATAAAATTAGAAAAAAAATTTTAAAATCACGACAATATTTTCATAATAAAATGTATGAAAGACGCGTGGTAAAAAAACTAGTTAATACTTACTCGGTTGTCTTTTGGGTGTGGGTAGCCCGGAGTCGTGATCAGGTAAAGAGCGTTTTGGTGACGGCGAAGAGGATTTGGACAGTCTATCGGCACTCGCTGACGATTTTCTGGAAGATCCGGAGGAACCATTTCCAGTGTACAGTTGACCAACTGTCGGCACGGACAGTGTGACTTGTGACGTCGTCGGTGGCGGTGGCGGTGGTGGCGGTGGCGGCGGCGGCGGTGGTGGCGGAGGCGGTGGCGGGTTCGCGGATTTCGTCGACGTTGCCGCCGTTGAAGACGATGGTGGTTGTGGCTGCAGCGGTAATTCCGACTGGATCCCGGTAATCGTGGTACTGGTGGACGCGTTCGCCGATACCGAGGTAATCGCGGCCGTGATCGCCACTTGCGGCTGTTGCAACACGACAGGCTGTTGTTGCAACAACGATCGGCACGCGGCACCGGATCCCATTCCTGTTCCGGACGTTGCGTTGTTGTTCAGCAACATCATTTGCTGATGATGGTGGTGGTGCTGAAGTTGCTGGTGCTGATGTTGCTGGGCCGCGTCCCGGCTCTCGGAACTCGCGTTACTCGCCGTGTCGTCGTGCCCGCAACTCGTCGAGTTGTTCGCGTCGAACATGTTGCTAGACACGCTCCCCCCGCCGCCTACGACGCCCGACGACATGTCACGAGTTTTGTGCGTCAACATGTGCTGTTTCATATTACCCTGCAACACGTGCAGAATACATACTGAAAATCTATGAGCAGTTACCATCGTCGAATGTCTCGGAGCTTTCGTATTGTTTCGTATTGTCATATACACTCACAACCGGTGAGTAACCTAACCGAATTACCACTAACCGTACATGTATTATTGGTACCCGTAAAGCGGTATGCGTGCAAATGTAACGTATATAACCGGTCTCGAATGTTGTTGCAGAAATACAATTATTAATATCGATCGCTGCGTTATCGCACTGAAAATTATACGAAAACATTTGTTGAAAAAATTTCTCCGGCTTGTTTCATTGTGCGCCATTTAGGTACTGAAAGTTGAAAAATTGAAATCAACTGGTTACGTCACCTGTATTTTCGTATTGTGATTATTTCAACAAATGTCGATATTTGAGATGTTCATAGAAATGTTCCGTTAACGATTGAAAACTGTAAAATGACGCGAAAACGACCGAAAAATAGTATAAAATTGCTTTCAGATTTTTTGGATTTTAATCCGTCCTTGCATGAGACAAATAAAAAATTTACTTAACAACAAATTCAAACGATAGAAAAAAGTTCTAAATGTAACAACATCCGATTTCGAATAATGTTTAAGATTATGTGAAAAGAGCGCTTAAAGTAACACACTTATTTTTCAAAATAGATTTTACACCGTGCTTTGAATTGGTTTTTAACAATATTATTGAAAAAATACTTACAACCAATATAGGACGCTCGTCGAGTTATTTGTAAATTTTTTTACTAATAAATACTCGTATAAAAAGTTAATTTCGAATTATACATTTAATTTTAATTTTTTTATATTTATATTATTTTACTGCAGTTACATGTATTTTGGACTTAATAGTCCTACGCGAATGTGATTTGTTATTTATTAAAATGTTAACTATGACGATATTTACTAGGGGAATACTTTTTTAGTTTCTTCGCTTTTTTGTTAACTTATAGAAATAAAAACTAATTATTTGTTGACTTAATATTCTATATACGTTAAATTATTTAGAGAAATATTCTGCGTATTTAGTGTTGGAAGTATATATTAGGTTGCCGTTAAAATTAAATGGAAAAACTAAATATTAGTAAAAAGTTTTATAATTTTATTTTTGTAAACATTTTGTGTCTTACATAGCTGCTATCATTAATTTAGTCTGAAATACTTACATTTGCATTTCAAAAAGTATTGTTAATATTTTCACCATATGATGTTTTTTAACGCGTTTATTCATTTTCGAGAACAATAAAAACATTCGATGTGTTCCGCCTGCTTTTATTTCGGATTTACCACCTAATATACACGTTCGTAGAAGTAGTTGTGTACATTGCAAGTGTTACGTCTTATTGATATTATGGTAGTGTTCAGTGATGTATTATATATATATATATATGCATATCTATATATGTACGGTTGGTTTCGTGTATAAAAAGTGAATTTGAAATACTAAAATTTTTGTTAACTGTTTCGTAATCGGGAGAATGATATTTCTTTAACATGATCGTATTTTGTTTGTTTATTAAATAACGCTATTTTTAAAAAGGACATTTTATGTATACAACTATATGGATATGAAGAGTTTAAAAGGAATTTCTATTTCTATTTCAATTTTTTTTATTTTTTAGTTATCGTGTATCTTGAGTTTATAAGTTATTCGTTGTTTTCTTACCACATTTTTTATTCCTTAAACATGAATAAACTTGATTTATTTAAACGTTCGTTGTATTATTTATATACTAATTGTTGATATTAAGTAATTTTGTTCCTATTTATAATATTATGACAAATCGTAACTGTAAATTTAAATAAAACCCAAAAGAAATTCACTGCTCTTTATTGAACGAACAGTTATGGTCAGTGTTATACCATAGTCACATTTTAAACAAACAAACTTATTTGCACTGTTGTAATCGTTGAAGTTTAATGTGAACAATCATAAAACGTCTTTTATTAAAAAAAATATTCGCACGTATTTTTTAAATGTCTAACATGCATAACAATTCACATATCACAAAATTAAAAGCCCAAAACAATGTCTTCAATAAAACAAACGTTATATTTGAAACACTAATCATGCAGTCGGCAAACATCGAACTCTGAGAAATAGTAGAATCTTTGTTATTCTTTTAATAGAAATAACACGTTTATTTTCTCATCAAAATTTGACTTTTTCATTAAAATTAATTAGTTATAATGGCCCATGTGTATATAATATAACATAGCTAGAAGTCGCGATTTCCAGAATTGCAAAAATGTGGGCTTTCGTGTTCAATCGATCATGGGCATATCAACATTGAATATATGACATCAATGTTTATGCAAATATACTATATTTTATCTTCAGAGGTAAATTGACATTTCTTTATGTAGAGTAGTGCACAGATACATCACTCATATAAGTGTAGTCGTTTGAGAACGCCACTACTCAAATGATGTCTATGTGCTCAAGACACTTTGCGGTCATGTTTAGTATTGGAACTATGTGAAGTTTCGTATTTCACGTAGTAAGTATACAATTGAAATTTATCGTTGATAAACAAATATTTTTGATGTTTATCCAAAAATATGTTATACAAGTATTTTATATCGGCAGATTTTTACTAAAATTAGATGATAGTATATCGGATATAATTTTCTAAAATCTAATCTGTAGGTATGTACATTTGTATAAAGATCGTTTCGTAAGTAAACGTAACGGATACGCGTATAGGATACACTAATAAATTTTTTGTTTATTATTATCAAAAATGTCGTTCGTGTATTTTTATTTTTATTTTTAGAATTGGTTGGTTACTTAGTGTGTGTGTGTGTATATATATATATATATATATATATAGCCATACAACGGTTTATATATATATATACTGTTGTATGGAAAATGTAATGAGATCACATGAACATGTAAGAAATTTTAGGTTAAGACTTTAAACGAATTCGCGTAATATTATTTCATTTGTTTAGAATTTAAAAATGAAAAACGGAATTGTTTCAACGCACATTCCATTAGTAAAAACGCAAAATAATTAACGTATATTTTTCAATTCGATAATTATCACATTTATTATTAAGAAAATATTATTGACGTTTTTGAAAAGAGTTGGAACTAGTTGGAATACATTAGGCGGCTTAAAATTGTTAATATATTTTGAATAAAATACGTACTATATGAAACGTATAACTCAATTTGCGTTTTAACTAACGACATAATACTACGAACGTAATAATTTTAAAATTTCAAAATCTCGTTAACACAAAATACAATCACGCGATTTAGTACGAAATCTTACCCTACGAAATTACCGCATATGACTATGTTACTATTTTTAACGTTTTCTAGTGCCATGCGTTGACTGTAATACCAGAGATGTCAAAAACTATTTCATATGAAGCACGCGATATTATAACAGGGTAGAATTTCGCCACATATGGCGTTAATAGTTTTTCGTTGTATCTTAACGCGCAACCAAGATCCAAAAATAAAAACTAAACTATAATAACAAAGTTTAACGAAATTTTTGAAAACTGATACCTGTCATCGCATGTTTTTTTAAACAAATTTTACGTATTACAGTTATACAGTAATAGAGAGACAGCCGCAACAATAAACGGTAAACGCCAAAACAATAGGTACTAATCGCCAATCATGGCGTTCTCGTCTTGGGCACGATATATGAATATGGAAATCGTCTCGTATAATAAATATAATATAGGTGTATACATTCTATTTTACACGGAAAACAAAATACAAAAAATACGGTCAAAAGTAAATAGCGTGAATCCGGCCAAAAAATCCAATCACGCATGCAAACCGTGACACATTTTATTGTTTTCAATTTAAAAAAAATTCCATTTCCGTGTATGATGATGTGTATTCAAGTTTACCGAAAACAGTCACTTTGCCGTGGGCGGTCGTAATATCAAGTGGAAATAATTTCAAATATATATGTATTTGTACAATCGTACAAACACATAGACACATACAATACATTGATCAATGAAATGGAAGTGGTACATATCAACTCTTCGTGGAGTATAGGCACGTTATACTACTATACTATATAAATGCTCATCCCAGCGAGACATATTTAAAAAAAAGTATGTGAAGGTATTCAAGTGTGAGGGAGAAAAAAAGAGAAAATTATTAAGTGGAAAAAAAACAGCAACTATATTTTACATGAGAAATATATGTATGTACATATAAAAAACAAATCACCGCGGATATAAAAATATATATAAAATGACTATATGAAAATTAATCCGTCATTGCTGTTGAATTTTACTACACGGTTCTACGGATAAAATAGTGCAATGAATTGTAAAAAATATATTAAAAAAAAAAATAATATAAAAAACGAGTTAACGTATGATTTGGAAAATAATGGATTGTACGTAGTTGATTTATCGTTTATAAATGTTTATGGTTCGAAACTGATGAAATTTCAATCTTTCAATACACTAAATATATATATATATATATAATTTCCTAATTAATTTATCATAGGTTCAACACACCAACATACATCACGTTTAAAAAGTGTTTAGGAAATAGAAAGAAAATGTTTTCTATTCACTAATAATTAACTACGTTTTTAATAAATCAAAATATGAATTAAAATGAATATAATTATATTTATTCAATTTAACGAAACTGCGGCGAGCGCTCAAAACACATATATTTATATAAAAGCTATATAATTATATTTATAATGATAAATACATAATGTGTGTATATGTATTCCGGAAATATCCGCAATTGTGATTCAGTATTACGAGTAGGTTTTAATTTATAATTGTACGCGTCGTATACTGATTATAATCTCTTGCATGCTATATATATGTTTTGGCATAATACGTGGAGTTTTAAGTGTATTAAATGCAATATTGTAAACATTATGTAGAAATCTCAAATTCGTTTTGCCGTTAATAACAAACCATTCGTCCGTACATAATTTTAATTGTTTAAGAAATAAATAGCTCGGCTACCAATTTACAATCGGTATTCATCAATATAATATCTTCCCCGTGGGAAATGGAGGTACTCACGTTAATTATATATTATAATTTACAGTTTTATGTCAAAACCTAAATTATGTTTTTACATTTTAACCTAATAATTCCGCAAGGTTTTTGTACAAACAAAATACACCGTGTACATATAAAGAGTTTCACAATTTTGCACGCTGTATTTACAAATATACAAATTAATTACTCTTGAAAAACTAGACTTGCTATTGTGATATATATGTTTTTTTCACAATTTCTTACACAAAGAATTATGTAAAATAATACAATAAAAAAAGCATAATAGTTTATTAGCAACGATTATTGCTTTGCGTAACAACTACGCTGAAAACAAAAATAATTATATTTGGAAATTATGTAATGGAAATAATAAAAACGATATTCCAACAATGCAAAATGAAGATTAAATTTCATCGAAATAATATAATACTTTATTAAATCAAATTAAATGAAATACAATTAGTAATACTGTATGGTTGGTGTAAATAAATAGTATACAATATATAAAGACTTAAGTAAATATTTGATAAATTTAATATCTAATGACGTTTGAGCGAAAAAACAAGTGAAATTTTCTCTTATATTGTACAACATAAACAAGTAATGGGGTTTTAATTTGTAGAGTTACATTATTTATACATGTTCAATTAGAATAATTCCAAAAATATAATGAAAAAATTAATTCGTTAGCTACGAAGTAAAAAAAGAACCTTAAAGTGAAATTGAAATAATGTCCATTAAAGGAAGTGTGCCAAAGTATTTATATACATATTTGGTGATTTGTATACTAATTCTACGTAAGAAATGATTGTCAATAATTTTTTCTGGAGTGAAAATTATTATAATTAATGATAGGAAACGTAATTCATTATTCGAAAATCTATATTAAGATTATACGATGGTTATTAACTATCATCGCCGAACTTAAAAAATAATTCAATATACCGAACAAATCAAATGGCGATTGAAAAATATTGTCGAAGACAACCCATACGAAATATCTAATATTTCTAAGTTAGTCATTGAAATCTTATTGTGATCCTATTTATCATGGTTGTCATTATCAAACTTGGAATAAATAATTCCATATGTTAACTGTTATAGAAAATACTGTGAGCTGTGAGAAACCTTGTTTAAAATCGTTTTGAATAATTTATTTATCATTATAATTTTGATTGTTATATATTAATTTAATCTATATATCTTAATGTAGCCCTAATTTCGTGTTATTAACACTCATTTACGGGGCATCTATTATTTTTCGGATAGTTAAGAAAACGATTAAATATTTATTATGTATGTATAATTCCTAGAAAGAACGCGACCTTAAAGTAGGTACCAAATAGTAAAGTATACAAAAACATAAACGTAAAGAGCAATAATAATAATAATAACGAAGAAAAATATTAACTCGTGCACAAAATTAATACACACATAAATACACATGCATTACATGGACACGCGCACCTACACACCCAATAATAATAAATAACTGTAAAAGTAAAAGCGTAGTATTTGACTTTTGTCCGTATCAGTTTTAAACGGTTTACGGGTGGATCGTGATATTTTTAAACGTGACGCGTTCTTCTCTCATCGTATATTATATTAAGTGTTTTGATTTTCGTACGAATGGATCGTCATAATAATGGATATTCGTTCGTTGTCGTCGTTAAACCAAACGCAGTTGCACATTAAGAAAATAGCGCAATAAAGCGTTATTTAATACAAGCCCGGATCCATACATCGCATGATGAAAATGTTACGTATGTTAATTGTTTCAGCATACGTCGCGTGTTTAAAATCATATTAACTATGCGTCTATTAACCGTGTTATCATAAATATATAAATATATTTAATAAATAAATAAATAAATATATATATATATATATATATATATACACATATATATTTATTTTTAATATAATATAATATATAGCACCTTCGACACAGAACGTCGTATACTTACACGATAATAATACGCGAGTAAAACTCGGACCGTATTGTCAGTGTAGGTTAGGACGATATGTACATATGAAAGTGAAATATTATTATTTATATATATTGTTAGTAAACTATGTATATCGATGAATGGAAATAGTATTATTGGTCGCGTAGTGAAAAAAGGATGAAAAATTCGTTAAATATGTGCGTAAAGGTGTGGCATGACGTTTAATAATCTCGGTTGATTTGACCGTACCTTTGTCGAGAACCCTCGATCGCACACGGTACATTTGAACGGGCGCTCTTTGGTGTGGCTCCTGTAGTGGATCTCGAGCGCCGAGTGGCACGCGAACGTTTTGAAACAGATGTTGCACGTGGTGTTGCCGCGGGTCGCTGAAACATATTTGAAAAACGCGAGCACACACACATGCATCAGAAACGTTAACGAGTAATTTTGCAAAAAAACTATATTCGCTACGACGACATCGTGTAAAATATCAGTGCTATTAACAGAATGGGCAGGGGGTGATACTGGAGGCGGCACGTGACTCCCGAATAAACGTTCGGGGCTTATAATCATTTCGCGTTTATGATCAGTATTCTTTAGCACGTCAAGTCTAATACACATGATAATCCGTGGTGTTCAACGTACGGTATAAACACATTCCACGCGGTTTTACATTTATCGCGTTTTCGGCATATGTGTAGTGTCAAAATTTCATTTTTGTGGATATAGTTATACTTTTTGTTCACGTACTGTGTTGTGTTCAAAACGAGTGAATGTCGGAAACGTCAAATGGAAATATCATTTTTGTGAAGTACGGTTGTGAATATAGATGAATTCGACTGTTTAACATATCAATTTTATGCTCGTCAAAATAATTGATATAATTTAAAATGCTTAATGGGCGTGTTTTATTATTAAAATAATAACGTTTATTATTTTCAACGAAATACGAGAATTTCATAAATTTATCGTAATTTGATTATCAATGAGGATTTTAGCTTCGTACGCCCTAATAATATTTTAACGATATTTTATTTTATGTTCAGTACTTACATATTTTCCATTATATTATTTATTAATACGAGATAAATTATGAAATAATTAATTAATTAACACAGTTTTAATGAATGAAAAATATTACAAGTTGTTCTTTTTGGATAAGAATAGTAAGATTTTATGAAAATGGCTATAAGAAATACATTTCTTGCCAGGGCACTGATATATACCTATATATAATGTTATAGTAAAATCTATCTAAGATAGTAATTATAATTATTACAAAGATTTGAAACAAAAATCAAATTATATAATATATATAAATAGGAACATATAAAAAACGGAACAACCACGTATATCAAACAAAATTATTTTCCTGTTTCAATAATAATATTTTTAAGTTTTTATATATTGTCTGACGAAAGTGGAGTAAAATATCAATAAACGTGAAGCTTAAGTTTTAACGTTTTTTTTTTACTATATGACAGTAAACACATTTTTATGTATTGATTACATATATATATATATATACATAATACTTATTTATGCACGGTACCTATATGTACTATATATTTTGGCTGAAAAAAGAACATGGTATAAAAAACTATAATAAGACTTGGAATCGAGTAAGCTAAGATATACTGTATTATACGATATAAGAACGCAAATATAATGCAATCGAAATGGAAACTTTGTACGAAAAAAACAGCGGAATATAATATAATTGATACACCGTACGAAATTTGAGAAAACTTATACACTAAACGATCGGGTTACAGTTATACCGTGGTAGGGAGGAGTTAAAGCCGAACGAAAACCGTCGTAATTTCGAAAACACACAATGTGCATGTCGCGTGAGGTCACGACTGTCTATTAAAATATTACAATGAACGTAAAAAACATTTCAATATTCACTTTAAAAAAAATGAGACAGTTTTTTTCGTTAGATACTATATTGTATATTATAGGCACTGTTATTGAGATAATGTAATTTTATGCCCTACACAGATACGCCTAATAGAGCTTCAATTAATAATATTATTTCCCACCGCATATAATTACTGTCTGCATAACCTTGACCGTAATGTCAAGCGAAAAATGTAAATTTTTATTATCAACATACGTTTTCAAGTTTGTAGTGTAATATTATATTACGAATATTACGATTATTTTGTAAATAAAACGCTTATTGATTTCTCGAACATTTTTGTTTGTTTTCGTTATACTTTTATGAGGATTACGTTTTTGCACGAGCGAAATGAAAACGGAAATTATCGTCACTTACTGAAAGGCGAAATTATTAAACTATTTATTTTTAATCGATTTGGATGTCACATAGTTGGTAACAAATATAGAATCGCATATCTTTTTGCCAGGCCTGTCACTATCGTCCTCACTGTGTACCGTTATCGTTATATGACGACACTGGTACATTTCGCGATAAATTTAACGAGTTTTGTTCGGCAAAATGTAAATTCGTACTGAGGCGACGATGGCGATAATTTCGGAATAATCACTCGAAAAAATCCATCCGCTAGATAACGAGACGAGCAATTATAATTTATGTTTTTAATTAAAAAATACAAAATGTAAATATAAATATAACGACAGATACTATACATCATTCGACGTGTAAGGGATAATGAAAATAATAGTAACATTATATTATTTCGGTGTTTTAAAAAAAGACATGTGACGCACATGTGGCTGTCTCTCAGATGGTTGTACTAGTGTGTGTGTTTGTGTGCATACGTACATATTGCATTGTATATGTACGATAATAGCGCGATAAATTATGCCATATATAATTACTACTTTGATTCTCTTCGAAAACGACAAAAATAAAAACACGAACAAAGAATCGTAATATATTATCGTGTCAACGGGAAAATTTCGTTTTTAAACGCACGGTATATGCTGTTAAATGAATCGAGAAAATATACGGTTTCTGTGTTTTACCTAGCGAAATCCCGGAAGAATTCGTTTGTGTTCAACAGAGAACAAAACGAAAAAAAAACCTAAATCGCGCGTCGTATTTAGCTAAGAACGAGTGGGCTAAAATAAGCCGATGACTTCCGTCGCCCGAACTCTCGATACTGTTTTTTCTCTGGAAAAACTCGTTTTTGTGAATAAAACGTAAATACTTGGTTTATTTGTCGGAAAAAAAAATTTAGTCATCAGTTTTCTATTTATACGCGACAACGTTGAACCGTACAACGCATACTGTTTACATATACTATTTCCCGTCGTACACACAAGTATATACACATACTAAACACACACACACACGCACACGCGCGCGCGCGCGCGTTCGCATCTGTTAAAAAGTAATTACTAATTTTAGGACGGACAATAATGAAAATACGGGTTAATCATCTATTAATTTCTTCCAGTGTTTTTTATACGTATTTATTATATCCGTCTTTGGTATACGCGTGTTTCAATATTATATAAGAATAAAACGCCATTCCTGCAGTGGTGTATTCAATATGTACGTTTGGGCCGTACTTCGAAATGAAATTATGATCGATGAAATATAGCCGAGAAAAATATATTCGTTTCAATACCTATTCGTTTCACAATACGTCAATCAAATATATTGAAACGTTATTTTTTTCAACGAAATTAGTTTACAATAGCGACGAAATATGTTTTATTTTTTATCGTTCACACGAGTAAAAAACGATAAATTTCACAATATGAACACGGGGCGATGCCGCACATTATATTTTTATGAGGAATGTCCAAACCGAATTCGTCTAAGTATTAATTATTTTGTCATTTGGGTTCTTATTATTTACACAGAATCGAACTAAACATCCAACACGCACACAATTTTAGACGGATGTACCCGATGTTGTTTTAAGTTTATATTACATAGAAAGCCATTTTCAGATTTTTACGAAATATTTGATTTCTTTATTTTCTCAAGAATATAAGGTATACTTTAAACAACTTTTTTTTATAAAAACAGTAATTTATAATAATAAAACGACATCAACCTTTATTTGCGTTCAGTAAATGTTTTCGTAGAGGTTTTCAATAAAATAATTTTCTAATTAATCGAATTCCGATAAATATTTCGTTCCATTATTAACGCATTTCGTTAATTTTATAAATAAAGCTTTTTATAATTTAACGCATTTTTAATCGGATTTCTTTAAAAATAAGTGTCTTCAACATCGATTTATAATTTGTTCTCGATAATTCGAATTACACTTATGCGCAGACATATTTTAGATATTGATCTTGAATACGTCTTAGATTGATTTCAGCAGTCTACCGCGATATGCTAACAAGATATGGGCGCGTACGTTTTAAAATTATTACGCACGTATAAAGGTTCGACTGACGAGAGCGCGTCTCGGACTGTCGGCAAAAACAAATATAAATATATAAAACAAATGCTCGAGATTCTATTGATTTAGTCAACAAAGTGACAGTGTGTGTATCTAAATATAAAACTTAATGACGCGATGAACATTTCAACGTTTTAAATGTCAATGCATTTTACCAGACAATAATGCGATGATAATATAATACGAGGAATTCAGGCGTGATGTATGCGACGCGTTTTTCATCCGAGCGTGCTTGACACGGTGCCAAAAAGTGCGTGCAATTTATTCTCCGGGACGAAAAGAATAGTTATTTTACACGAATTGAATCGAATTTAGAAAAAATGCGCGCACACGATTCGGAGTCTATTCATAACCGCAACAATGCCACGTGAATATGTACGTGCCGTTTTCAAGCCCCACGCCAAAATTTAGTGGCGGCGCACGGCTAAAATGAATTGTTTTTTAGCACACACGCGTGTAATAGTGTGTTTGAGTCATCGCCCGGTGGGAACAGCGGGATGGATTGAACGTGGAACAAACAGAAAAACGATCGTGAAAACGTTCACGCCACATAGTTTTGGCGGTAAATAAGTTGCACGATTTTTTGTATACGAGCGCGTAGAACTTTGGAAGAAATAACTTACAATACGAAGCTACAGCCTTGCGCGACAATTTTTGGCTTTAAGAGCGAATTTCTGTATATTTCTATTGTACGATCCGTTCGATAAAAACGTTTACGCGAATTAGTCGTTTATTAATATTTATGGTCAAAATGGGGCGGTGGAGGATGGATATTCTGTAAGCGCTCTAAGGAATGCCACGATGGTGGAAGAATTACGTTGTTCTTACCGGATGGTCCGAAAGACGGCCCGTGTCCTGGATGTCCGGCCGATGAGGTGGTGGACCCCACCATGAGTCCCGCGAACGCTGGAGGTAGATAGGCGGACATCATGTGCCCGGCGGCGGTAAGCGTGGACTGTTTGGGCGTCAAGTCAAGGGCGCAGGGCGGCGAATAACGGCCATTGTTGAATGACATAGAGGCGGGCGAGCTCGGACGAGAGCCGTGTTGCCGCGACGAGGAAGACATGGGTCGCGGCGAGAACGACTCGTCCGAAGTGATCAGTGGTGGGCTCATCATCATTGCGCGACCACCTGAAATCAAACACGATACACGTTATGAAATAAGGCCAAGCAGAGCGTGTCCTTTTAGTTTTTTACATAAAATAACGATGTTCGTATTAATAGGTCAAGATATTATTCAAAACACGAAGTCATTTTCGAAAACACGCGATTTCGTTAACATCGCGAAAACCGTTCGCCGGGTACTTTTTTGAAATGCTTACTTTTGTTGGACAGGTTTTCCGGTTGGTCCTGTAGCCGGTCGTTGATAATGGGACTGTTGGTCCGCTCTTCTTCGCCGCTATATTTGGTGTCCACGCTGAAGTCGTCCATGTCATTTTGGTGGCCGTCCGCGTCAGCCGAGTCGTCGTTGTCCACGGCCATATCGTCGATGTACTCGGACGACGCCGGATCGTCTTTGTGGTGGTGCGTCATGCTGGACTCGGACAACGGCGACGGTGACGGAATGGACGATTCGCGGGATGAGCCCGCGTTGGCAGATTTGCTCAAGTTTTCGGGTTGTTCCTGTTCTAGTTTAAAATGTTGGAACAGGTGCAACGCGGCGGTGTGACTGTTGGACTGGTGTATGTGTTGGGAAAGTTGATGGTGGTGGTGGTGGTTCATAGACAGGAACTGCTCTGCGGTGGGTTTATGCGACGGCATTTGGACGTTCGACGGAAGGGCTACGTCGGACGTCTGGTGCGTTGGCTGTGAATGAGTACTACCGGGTCGGAACAGGTTGGACAAGGCGGTCGGGAACGACGAAGAAGACGGCACGGTGGAAAACTGATGAGAAAGTGGTGAGTGCGGATTGTTAGAGGCACCGCCGATGGAGTTGGAAGGCATTTGTGAGCCGCTACCGCCTCCACCACCGGACCCGCCGGATCCACCACCACCACTGCCGCCGCCGCCAGAACTATTTTGATGGTGCGGGCTGTGGCTCATGTGTGAGGTCATGAGTGACGGAAATTCGCGGTCCAAATGTTCGGGCACGGGCAGAGCGTTCATCTTGACGTTAGGAAACTTGGTGGTGTGCCGTTGGAAGTGCACTTTGAGGTTGCCTTTAGTCGTGAATCGACTGCCGCACACGTTACACTTGAATGGACGTTCGCCTGTGTGGGAACGGATGTGTATCTGTAGTGCAGAGTCGCTGCCGAACACTTTGCCGCAGTAGCGGCACCTATGCTTGTAGAAGTTGTCGCCCCGGCTGCCGCCGCCGGATTTGCCGTCGTACGGGGACAGTGAGCTACCCTTGCCGCCACCGCCGGAAGAGCTCTTTCGGAACGACAGCTCGTCCGCGAGGTTGTTGGCCAACAGCCCTTGGCTGGCCTTGTCCAGCACTTCCTGGGCGCGACGCTGCAACATTTCTAATGTGTTTGGTTCGCTGGGCGATGGTGGAGGATCGAGATTAGTGATGATAGACGAGGCGAATGCGGATGATACGGAACAAGACGGAATGGAATGGTGATGAGTGACGATCGGCGACGAGGCGTATGGCGACGAAGAAGAGACGGACAATGCCGGAGGTGTGCTCGTGGTTGTGGTGACCGGCGGTAACGCGATCATTGCTGCAGCAGCAGCAGCAGCTGAGGTCGAAGATGACGATGACGATGACAGCGACAAAGACATTTGCAAAGTCTGTAGCGGTGACGGGGAGCATGGGCCACCGCCGCCGCCATTACCACCACCACCACCCGCAACAGAAGCGCGTAGTTGTTGTGGTTCGGGTGACATAAGGGCCATCACGGCAGGCAAAGGCGGAGTGGGTGAGCACGTGGACTCTGGTGACGTAGAACGGCTGAGTTGATGATGCTGTTGCAATGAGTTGGGTGTCTGCGTGGTACAATCGCCCGTTCGTTGTTGCGTCGAAACCGACAACGATTGTTGCTGTTGCGGCGGCGGTGATTGAATGGTCCCGTGCTGTTGTTGTTGTTGATGTATTTGTTGCAAAAGTTCGGCTCCGTTCCGGGACATAGCTAATAAGGATAGTGGTATGTCGCTCGGCGACGGTGCCGTAGTCGATGTTTGGTGTGGCGTCGTTGCTGCGGTGGCAGCAACGGCTAATGCCGCGGCGATGATCTCGTCGTTGCTGTCGCTGAGTAACGGTGGCGACACTGACAGCGTTCCGTCTAGGCTGCTGGCGCACTGGCGGCTAATTTGTAACTGCGCACGGAGCTGTTCAATGAGACTCAGTTGCATCATCTGCTGGTGTTGTAATGTGAACAGTGTGGAATTAACAATGGCCAAGTCCTGTAGGATGGCCGGGTTGCTGTTGGCCGCGGCTGATATCGCGCTGGCCGCAAACTGAGCCACAGCTACTTTGGTGTTTTGCAACGCCTCCAGCGTGACGTGATGACCGGAGGCTGCCGCGGCCGCCGCCACTGCCGCCGCCGCCGCAGCGTGGTGATGTGACGAGGGTGGTTCGGACGACGACGACGACGACGCGGCAGCAGCAGCGGCAGCCGCCACCGCCGCTTGGTATGCGGCCAACGGGAATCCTCCGGGAACAGCAACGGACGACGACGCATCTTCGGCAGCTGAGGCTCCTCCTCCGCTGTCAATCGTCATGTCATCACCAACCGTTTCTTGGACACCCCCGTAACGACGATTGTTGTTCTCGGCGTCTTGCAACCGCTGTCTCCTTTGTTCCTCGTGTGCTTTGTTCTCGTCGTGGTTTCGGTTGTCGTTGTTGTTGTTGTGATGATGATGATGAAGGTGATGATGATGGTTTCTGCCGTTGGTTCTCAAATCGGCGGCCATGGATTGCAAACTGGTGGTGTTGTAATGGTGATGACGATAGTCGTCTACGTCATCGTCCACTTCTTCGTCGTCTTCGTCGTCCATGTCGTTTTGATGTTCGAAATCGTCGGACGTGGCCACGTTGTTCACTGTGCCGGTGCGCAGCACGCATGTCTTGTTGTGCTCGGACAGTTCGGAGAAACTCAGAAAGCCCATCGCGCACTGGCGACAGGTGTTCGACAATTTTCTAGGCAACTTCTCACCGTGTATGGGACCGTTTTCCTCGTCGTCTTCATCGTCCGAAGTCATCGATATCGCACCTGAGGGCAAACCGAAACAAAACCAATAAGAACACGCTCACTTACGAATAGTACAAACAAACGCTACTCTAACCCCAAGGGCGTGCACAATTTAAGCGTTTCGATTAATAGACGCGCGGTCTACTTAGGTAACGTTTATTCGCCACATTGTGACATGTTGTGAAGAAAGGGAGGTCTGAGGCTCGACGCGGACACACGACCGATATATTTATTTATAGACAAGGGCATTATGGCCGTCGTTGTCGATCACAAAAGAAAACGCCAATTTTCGTTGTATCGTTGTTCGAATACGTTCGGGCGCATACGTAATGTTCGTAAAGAACAAATCGCGCGGTTAATTAACGTATAACTTTCGTACGATTTTATTATAATCGTTGTCGTCCGCGTTCAATTTCCGTGAAAGTCTAGACGTAATTAATACCGATTTAGCGCGCCCGTGTCGTTAATCTCGTACGATATTTGTGTCACGATGATTAAATTTGTACGCGACTTGTTGTGTACACACGCGCGTTCATTGTACTGTCGCAGTCAATCTTCGTTATTATTATTTTTTTCGTCGTCCGTCATGTCCCTGCGCGACAAACTACGAACGAGATAAACGTAACGCTTAAAATATACCTACCTCGTGTGTATGTATATATATATATATATTTTACAATACAATTATCGTTGCTAATTTAGGCGACGCACGGAAAGTGCTCGGCTACGGCATTTCCACGGTAGATAAAACTTTGAAAACACAGAATCCCTAACAGAGTATATTTTTAATAGGATTACCCCTCGGCCGCACCGTGTTGTAGCCTCGCTGCCGTTATGACGTTAAACAACGTAATTATCCGTGTCATTCTTTTAAAGCCGCGTCTTATCTCCGGTTACTGCCCCGCTACAGTATCCGCGACCCGTGCGTGTCCCTAACTTCTATATAGGAGTTACACGATACATTTATTGCACTCTTGTTTTGGTATAATTATGCGTCGTAATCGAGATCGCGACCCAACGCCGATACTATTTTATATATATATATCAATTCGTTGGCTATTTCGCGATAGCCAAGATGTTACATGTTGTTGGTGGGAGGAGGGAAGTGTAGGAACTATACAGTATCTATATGTTATAGATATTATATCTATGACATATACTATAATATAGTATATCTCCAGAAATATCGACGAAATATCATACCTCTTCCTCGCCCGTTCATTAGGTTAATCGACCGTTTTCAATAAAAACAACGTTGATTTTATAGTAATCCGCGTAAAGATAAGATGATTTATTTATGACAATAAAAAACTAATTGAAAACTGTTTTTACAATCGTACGTATGATTCAGTGCTGTAAGAACGTTATTGTTTAAGAAATACAAGGGGAATAACGAACATAGTTACGAATCGTTTGGCGCATTATATATAAATAACGAAATTTTTCAACATTATTGAAACTAATCGATAGGCAACTACGACCTTCATCGATATTCACAATAAAGAGTAACGGGCAAATCCAACTAAATAACGAAAAAGTAATTCATATTTCGAAGGTCTTAGTTTCCCCTAGTTCTTTCGCCCTCTCCCTTAAATTTACATCTATAACTATAATTTATGTAGAAAAATTTAAGATTACGTTCGAAAATCGAAAATACAACGAATTATCACGTCAAGCGGTATATTGGTGGTCTCGGAATGCGGTATACTTAATATTGTATATATTATTGTTACGTAATTGTGTCGTCGCGACTGAATCGTAATTGCGGGTATACTTATCGAAACGATAGCCACAAGTGTGTCTAAAAAAAGTAAAACACAAAATTGTGGTTAAAAAATAACAAAAAACAGACGCTCGATGAAACAAAGCTATTAAAATAGTTGTTTGACTCTATAATATATATATATATATATATATATATATATATATACGTATATTAGTAAACCCCCAAGCCCATTTGGCTCACAATTATCGAGAGTTCATATTTCGCATAGAATATAACGTTGGTCTTAAAAAAAATCCGAAAAAAAATACTAATTTATTAATACCGTAAGAATGTCAATCGACGTCAAATAATGAGACGTATTTCCTGTATAATGACGAGTTCCAAGAGTGCAGTAGGTATGTGTCCCCGTGCAATTTGACGTGTAAGTTTTTCGAAGAAGTATATTTGCCATCGTTGTCATCGAAGTCGCGGCAATAACATGACATGCGGCGATGAAAAAAAAAGTTTTTTTTTAAAAAACTGGTTCGCGTTATACCACCAAAGACTAAAATCTATTAATTTTGTTTTTTAATCGCATTTTTCGAATGACCGTTTGAGTTTTTTATTCTGAGAAAAATTTTCATCGATACAACCCTCGAAAAAAACAACACGCATAATACTTCTGTGCTGGTAACGATTATAATGACGCTAATCTTCACGATATATATATATATATATATATATATATATATATATTTATATGTACATCATCTCGTATTATTGCTGTACGCGTTCTCGTAATTCCTTGTGTCGATTATTGCGTACAAAATATTTTGTTTAAGTACACCACACATACGCGCGCGCTCACGTTGTCGTAGACAGTATTTTGCTACTACCTGCTTACCTTATATACCCAACGTCTCACACCAAGTACGTATTCTGTGGAATTTCCTAAGTTTCTTGTTAAAAATTATGAACACGACAATCATGGTGACGTGGCATATCGGTCTCGAATCACAATTTTTTTACTTTTCCGTCAATAATTTCGGTAAAGTTTAATGGTAACATCGACGATTTTTGGTTCACAATTGGATTCGAGATCCCATCGAAATCATAGGTATTGCGATTGAAATATTGTTTATCCGAGAGCGTTTATTACAGACGTTCTATATAGTTGAATTTAGAACGTTTTTACTCGAAATGAAACTGAAACGAGAAACTGGGAATAAATTTCACGCCTTGTTTTTGATTAATTTCTACGACACACGTTCAATTAAATAGATTATATATATATATATAATAAATTATATTTTTGCGGAACAATTGTTTCTGTCGAAAACGCGTTATACGGAACAATTTTGATAAAAATATGATTAACGCTAAAAGTGAATCTAGCATGTACAGAACTCGTAAACAAAACATTATTCTTACAACGAATAGATATGACAGTAATTTTTCTGAAAATAAGTTCTATTTGAATGGGAACAGACAAATGCTTTCTAGCTCATTAACCAATTTTAGTAACTCGAAAAATCGAACATAATTAAGAAACGAATATTTATATATTTCGTAATTTCATTTGTATATTGTATTTCGAGTTTGAATTTAACGAGCAACGAGGGTGTATCCTTTTAGATGTTCTTATTTTGCCAAAAAATCGTACAATTAAAATCAGGCGATTCGCCCTTTACCATTTACAACAATACCTGAACAATCACCTGCAGTATTATTCTATAGGTATCTCGGCTGACATTGCCATGCCAGTCGTATTTAATTATCGTTTCGTCGATCGTCACGGTTACGATTTTCGTATTTTACGATATACGGACGATAAAAATTATAATAGCTGTAATAGTGAAATAATATAAGGATAATAAAAATAATAGAATCGGATGCCGCGACCGGTGTCTAATGTCAATGTCTCGGGTATATACACCTTCTAATAATTGTATATATATAATATTGAAAAAAGTAAAAAAAACTTTACTAACACCGACGTGAGTACTAGCGGCTATTATATATATACAGGAAAAAGTATATCGCGTTTTGGTGTGTCTGTGAAAATAAGGAGTGTATAATATATATATACACGAGTACACAGCTACGCCGTACGCGCGCGGACCGGAAGTATTCGAATTAAAGCATAAAGTGTCCGCGTCTCGGATGAATAGATCCACCGCCGCGGGTGGATCTAGTTTGTCAGTCACTGCCGTCTCTCGATCGATGACGACAGATAGCCATGCATCAATAAATATGACTATAAATATATATATATATATATATATTTATACATAAACGTCGTATACGTAGGTAGGTATAATACTTACAGGCCGCGTGTATAGAAATAATAGGAGCGTTTAACCTCACGAATTTCCTACGTGCGGGTTATATAACAAAATACCCGGGGTGTGGGAGCACTAACCCCACCTTCCAACCCAAATAACAGCTATTTTTTGTTTGGGGGTTTTTTCTTTTTCTGTCGTTGTTTATGGTTGCCACATATTTTATATTCGACGATTTGATTTGTTATGCACGGTTTTCCGAATTGAAAAATCCCAGCGAGACCGCGACACGACCGAGTATAGACGTACACGGCGCAACGATCGTATATACTCACACACACACACACACACACACACACACACAACCACTCTGCAGGTATAGCAGCGGTGTAAGTGTACCACACTATTCGGGTGTGTGATGTGGATGAATGAATGCAATAATAATGCCTACCGTCGTCTTTATCCTGTTCGGCGGGGAAGTTATTAATCGACGACACACATACCGCGCACAATAAACAAACCCCTTCGCGGGCGAGTATCGATGTATATATATATATATTTTATTCACGTAAACACCGCGCGTTTATTAAACGACCCGTAAAGCATCGCCACGCGCAGGAACACGGCTATTTTATTAACAGGCTGTGAGAACTATGAGCAACATACATGTATATATATATATATACTTGTATGAGTCTTTTCGAATTAACGGATTGTAATTATTATTTTTTTATTTTTCAATAACCTGTAGTCCATAATTGATATAATAAAAAAAATACTTTTCTGTTGCCGTCTATGATAGAATGTTCGCGACTTACTAGATACTCACGTAGTACATATACGAAGACTTTACGCACGCTTTCTAGATGCTTACTAAATATATATATATATATATATATATATATACATATAGGTACCTACGTTTCTTAGGTGGAAAATAAAAAGCTGATGCATTTATATATATACACACGACAATAACGATGACGACAAAAAAACCAACGGAATTGGGGGAAAGGAAAAAAACCGAAACCATAAAATATATATACTTTTTCCTCTTTTAGTTTATATTTCAGGAAACATTCAGCAGATTTTTGACATATTTATAAGACTTGAAAATCGTGGGGAGATTTATATAGCACACATACACACACACAAATATATATATATATATATATATATATATATATATATATATACACGATACGGCGGTAATATTAGGGTTGAATACTACACGCGCAAGAGATATAAGCCACCGCCGCCGTCGCACAGCTTTGCACACATTCTCACACACACACACACACACACACACACACACACACACACACACACACACACACACACACACACACACACACACACACACACACACACACACACACACACACACACACACACAC
>JAIPRN010002170.1:0-33881 GCA_025469175.1 Geopemphigus sp. TES_GeoC_2020
ATCGGTATTTTTTCGTTTCGTTTTTTTTTTTTTTTTTGGAGACGTTATTTAGGCATTTTATACGGCACACGGACCGGCGGGGTGTGTGTGTGTGTGTGCGTCGGTCGAGAAAGTTTTCACCGACTCGCGGAATCACACCGGCGGTTCGACACGAAACGAGTTTAATAACTTCCGTGTTCGCGTATATTGTTATGAACACAACGGGACGACAAAGTTTTAACCGAAAACCTACCGAGGGCATCCACCAAGTCGTATAGCGTAAAGCGCCGAATAACATACACGCCGCCGCCGCACCGGAACGAACCGAACGGGCGTCGTAAATAAGCGACCTGTACGAAATCGAACGGGGGGGGGGGAAACTAAAATGTCGAGACGCGCAAACTATATTTGATACCCGCACCGCCGAAAACACGTTGGTGTACGAGCGTTTAAGGGACGAAGAAGAGGTATTCGGAACACGCGCGTGTATCGAAATGAAAAACGAAGGACTACGCCGATCCGGCTGGTTGCGCCGACGATCGGAAACTTATTCGTTAACCTCGCTAATACCGTTACCGACGCCGGGCATTTTGAAAATGTTGTACGGGCGTGCGGAGGGAGGGCGACACACGTTCTTGTTGGAAAATCGGTAAAACCTTCCCGGCTCGCGAACGCCACGGATTATACGGTATACTCGTAGCGGCGGCTCGTTCACACGTACGCAACACCACACAGGTAGGTGACAACCGTAAGGCTACGGCTATTCGAGTAAAAAAAGTGAGGCGCAGGGGGATCGGGCTTCGAAAAATAATAATAAACGGTCGTCGACGATTAGTTACGAAACCCCGGAAAAACACCGATTCGGCGGTCACCGTTTCGGGACCGAGTGTTCAACTACCACCGGTCGTCGTCCCGGAAAATGTCGAACGGCTTAACGGCCCCGCGGCGATAATTCAAACGGACCATATCGTGACGTATCGATCGAAAAACCGCGGCCGGAAATACGAAAGCGGCGTCCGAATGGCTGCGGAAACGCGTTCGCGTTGGCCCTCTACAACGACGGACGTGCCGGTGTTCCCCGGAAATCGCGTCCGCATCCGAAATACGGCCACGGCGTCGTCCTCGATACCGAATTTACGCCACGCGCGATTAATTCGCGCGGTTTTCTCCGTTCGCTACGCGCACGAGCCGTCCCGACGGTTCGTTGGGCGAACTTTTTTCTACCGTCCGAAACGGTCGCTTAAGCGAGTTTCGAATTCGAAATTCGTACGAGTCGAAATCTAAAACGATTGTTTCGGGCCATTTTTCGACCACTTCGACGGAATATTTACGAACCGTAATAACGCGTACGTACTTATGCCCGCGAACGGAAACGCGTAAACGCAATATGGACGCGCGCGATCGGCAAACGGGTGAAACGGAAATTACTTCCGACCAAGTGCCTCCTCCGTCCGGCCCCGCGTTTAGGTTGACTGGCGGGATTTATTGATCGGGCCACGAGGGAAAACGTCCGAAACGACAGATTGCTGTTCGTGTCGACGACGATGGCGGCGGCTAAAGTACGTGAAAAGTCGATTGCCGCGGTATTTTCCGCATACTCGTTCGAATTCGAGTTGGAATGTTTCGCGACGACGACGCGAACGTGCGCGAAATTCGCCCGTACGAGACGAATCGAAAAATAAAAATCGTAGCGGCGCGCGCATACACCGTCGCCGACCCGTTACAGACTACGACGCCGAGAAAAGCCGACGGAACCGAAACGGTGACTGAGTGAACAATTCTAAGACGGACACACTGGATAAACGGCGGGGGATTATTAAAACGGGTCATGAAGACCATAAGACATAAGAAATGACGTCGAAGTAGCGGGGAAAGCGGGGCTTGGTGGTGTCTCGGGCTGGCAAAAATACGTTTGAATCTCGATGATAAACACTTAGTACGAAGAACACGTTGGAAAACTGAATAACAAACGCTACTCGAGCACGTTTTTATTACCGAAAAGCGTTTAAACGTTTCTATTCCGAACGCGTAGCGCTGATTATCGCTGAATATATCCGGAACGCGTTATTACGCGGTCGACCGTCGTATAAAACACGAACGAACGTCGACGTTAAATTCGCTCACACATAAACGGTACCTTTTTTTTTTTTAATAGTTCCGACGCGCCGGTTCGGCCGTTCAATCGCAATTTTCGAGACGCGACGGACGGACAACGGCAGTAATGGCGAAATGAAACGGCGGCCGCGAATCCTCCCGTTTTCCCGAAATGGTTTTTCGTCAGCGCGGCTCGCCGGTCGCCTTCTAAACGTTTTTAAATGTCCCGGGCGGTTCGAATTCCGAGTCGTTGGTGGGGGACGAAGCGGAAACGAACGGAAGTTACGTCGAACGTGAAATAAACGGCGGGCAGTGGGGGTGGCTGTTGGTTTAAACGTCAGCCGGGCGGACACGAGTCGGAGACGATTTATAAACGCGCGTCGGCGGCGACGGTCGTAAAAAATTCGCCACCGACGCGTCTCAGTCGGCCAGTCCACCCCTCTGGAGACGACAATGTACTTACAAGCGCTTTACGACGTCGTAAAAATGTGCAAAGGCGGTTGCCGTATTCCGTACGGTATTTACACGCGCGCGCGGTCCTAATGACGTAATAATTCGCCGATTCCGCCGGCGCCCGATCGCGGCCGCGAGAATCGTTCTCGGTTTATTTATTCCGTTCGCCGTTCCCGTCGGAACCGTTCGTACGCGGAGTGGCGGGCGCTTATCGGACGCGAACGTACGCGTCGGAATTTTCGAAAATTCTAATTTCGACCTCTACGCTACCACTGGCGCCCGACGAGAACGCGAAATCCAAACACGCGCATACCCTGCCCCGTCCCCGCAGCGCCAACACGGTTTCGTCGCTAAACGCGAACGTACGTGACTGGATTTCAAACAGGCTCCCCGCGCACCGCCGTTGGTTGGTGGTATCGACGACGGAGAACGGAATTACGAAAAAAAAAAACGTAAAAAAACACGACGCTCAATTCGCCGTTCGAGCGAGATTTCTCAACCACCGCCTTTCGTAGACGTACATAATAATAATAATAATAACACTACCGACACGCGCCCTTTGATAAAGTCACGGTTCGTTTATACACGCATACGCACACATCAGCCCTCAAAGGGACCGGCGGCGGCAATTTCGAAAGAAACCGGAAATTTTTCGAAATATTCGTTAAACGTAACGAACGTATTGTGTACACGGTGGGTCGCGTACCCGCGCGATATAGGCGAGCAGGCCGCCGGGTTGGCAACGAACGTTACTAGAACGACGACGATAAACTTCGCCAAAACGAAAAATCGTACCGAACCGAATATACTATGTACGACAATAATATCGTACGGAAAAAATCAATCTCGTACGGACGTTACGATAAAGGAAACGAAAACGCGCGCGCGCGCGATCGTTATCGAACGTATTACCGGAGTAGAGACGTACAACGGAGTCGGTGTCAATTAGGTCGGCCGGGATGGTGGCGATATTACGCGTGATCGAATACCGACGTGTCGAACGTTTAAATCGGAATTCGCGGCGAACGGGGAACGCGTGTATGGTTCGACAAGTACGAGACCGCGGAAATTCGAGTTTCGAATAAATCGCCAACAACTCGGCCGAATCGCGACCGTGTGCAGCGGCCACCAACGAACACGGACGCCGCCGAATTGTCGTCGTTTTATTAATTACGTGTTCCGCCGGCCCGTGTTCGTATTACGCGTATTGTTTGTAGCGCGTCGGCGACGACGGAAACGAATCGAAAACAAACGAAAACGCGATTAGAAACGACACGTCGCCGGAAACCGATTTAGAATTAACCGAAAATTAAAAACGGTTCGGAGGTTTCCGCCGACGATACACGAACATTGGACATTATCGAGCCAAATGGCGGCGGAACTTGTACGGATTGTTTCGTTTCGAAAAATATGTCGGCAAAATGATCGTTACGTAACGAAACGAAAAGAAATCTCGGGAGTCCGGGAAAAGTGAAATCTCGCGGAATCGATCACACGTCGGAATCCCATAGGGTGTGAAACGACTCCGGGCGGCGGTCGTTCGGTTTTTCATTGACCTCTGGCGGCTGGCCTAGTGAAACGGTTTTGAAACGTCGTCGCCGCGACAATTGGAAAGTTTTCGTGTACATATTATTTTATAAGTCTCACGCAGCAACGAGACGGACGTGTCACACGAGAAAACGAACCGCCGCCGTGTTCCACCGCGAACGAACGTAATATTCGTATTGTCCCGGCGATCCGAACGACGGGGGACTCGACCAAAAAAATATTATCCCCCCCAGATTTTCGAGCGTTTGACGGGAGTGGGGAGGGGAAAGGGAGAACTTGACGACGAAAATATTGAAAACGACGGTGCCGAAACAACTCGCGAACGGCAAATAGAAACCAATGGCGACGGACACGCGGTGTTTCTCTCCGGTAGCTCTGCAAATCGCGATCGGGCGACGAGTGAAAATCGAAAGCGGACCCCGGCCGGCCCGGCTGGTCGTTTTGCTCGCCCGGTTTATGCGTTTCGCGATCAAATACGCGCGTACGGCAGTTGTTCACACGTACGAACACGACGGGGGACGATGTAAATAAAACCGAAATCGTCAGACGTTTCGGCGGTACACGGAAGATCGGCGCGCTTTCAGCTCGGAAAGTAGGCGCTCACTACTGGGAGGTGACGGAAATTCGCCGTTTGACGGTTTTACTTATTGGTCGGTTCGGCGCGCGTCCCGAAGTATCGTTTTCGTACCGAAAATAATCGCCACAACGTACGGGACGTTTAATGTACAAGCGACGTATCAATCAGTCAATCGTATTCGAACGGGCGTTTTTTTTTTATATAAATCGTCAAAGACGTTCCGTAAATACAACGCGCGCGCGGAAACATTTTGGCGCGATAAAAAAAAAAAACCCGCGTAATAAGGTTACGTCGTTGGTAAACATTTTCGGACGTTCGTTTAAGCCAATTCGAATAAATCGGCGTTATTCGCAAGTAGCGCGGGATACAAACGAACACCATTAAACGCGCAATTTGTCGCGGTTATTTCGGACCGAATTCGATTTCGGTCGCGAGCGAACGGAAAAAAGCGAATCCAAATTACGATAACTCGCGATAAAAAAACCCGCGCGGGAATCGGACGCGAGTTGTAAGTGAACGTTCGCGCGGATCCGTGTGGGACATCCTGTGGAAGATGGTGGACGTGGGCTAAATGAAAACAAAAACGGGGGACGAACACGAAGAGGGATTTTCGGGTAACGGGGAAATTTCGGAACGTTCGGAAAAAAAACGGTTTTTCAAAAAAAAAATAAAAGCGAATCGCGACTTACGCGAGCCCGCCGCGGCTCTGCCATAGATCGTAAATAATTCGGTTTCACATTAATATCGTCGTCGTCATCTCGACGACGTGCACACACACGGACGTCGCGGTTTCTTTTCGCGTCTGAACGGATAATAATAAAGCCACAGGCTTTGAAGATATGGGAAGGGAGTCCAAGCTATTTTCGGTCCAAAGTTATTTTACACCGGTAACGAAAATAAACGCGATTAACTTACGCGCGCTTACGTTTAAACGGAAAATAAGTTTTCGGTATTCGAACGTTCGCGCGAAAATATAAAAAGGCCACACTACTACTACTACTACCACCACCAGGACGGCCGACGATTTTCGAAACGTTTTCCGACGTCCAGTTTAGTTTCTCCCGTCGTATTCGTGTTCGTTTCCGTTCACGCGGTTTTCACGCAGTAACCGTCCGAGTAAAACCGCGGCGCGCGTATTTTAGAATTTGTCGAGGCTTCGGGCGACATTCGAGGGACGATATTGAAGTCCCCCGTAAGACCGTCACCGCTATAGTTTACGGGCGTGCCGGCGAAAAACGAGAAAAACCGAAACGTCGGGCCGATCGAGCGCCCCGCGTAATGTCGACGAACGGCAGAGTTTGACTCGGCGAATCGATAAACGAAGAAACGTCGGCGTCGAGTACGAATTAAATTTTCGAAAACCACAAAGGCCGAACGACCCGTCACCGAGCGTAAACAAGTAAATAGAATGGCCGTGCCGCGAAACGTAATTTTACGAAAGGATATTATTATTTTACGAATCGTCGTCTACCTCTCATCCCCCATCCTAAACACTCGTTTCCGCGACATCTTTCTCATTTCCTACTCTCGGCTCACTCATCGTCGTAACACGTCCAAAACCACCTCTCCCCCTATTCGCCGTCCTCGTTTTCTCATTAGTTGACGCGTCCTCGGTCCATACCTACACACGAGAACTGTCGAATTCGCTACTACGCGCACTGGCGGCGCGAGTTCGAGAAAATATTCGTTCGGCCCGGCGGCATATACTTAGTTAGGAGGGCGTCGCGGGGCTATATTGTTATACACGGCGTACACGCGGCTATAGTATACACGCGTTTTTAACGAACAATTACCGTCGGCGGAGCGAAAATTCGCGGCAATTTTTAACGAGCCATACACGGACGTTTTGGACGGACTTTCGCTAATTACGTTTACATTGTCCGCGTAAATAACGCGCCAGTGCGTAGCTAGAGAGACGACGACACAGACTTTTAACGACCGTGATTTTTAATAAACGCGTTCCGTCGGCGCGAGTTACGCGTTATTGTTGTTTGCTCCGTAAGTCACTACTTACCGCGTGGCAATTAACCGTTTTGGTTTTTGAATCGTCACGAAATGTCGACCCCGCCGTCTCCCGGACGGAATGCCGTAATACGGATCGGCGTACATTTTTTTATTCGCGAATTAAAAAAAAACGCTCGGGGTTTTTACGGTTTCGAAGTTTTAATATAAACGACGACGACGACGACCCGGAATACTTGATTACGCGCGTCACGGACACGTCGTCTCGCTTCTACGACGGGACGGACGGCAGTCGGAAATTACGCGACCGGATCTGTCCGAAAAGTTTTCAATCCGCCGGGGGAATCGGATGTTCCGAGTCCCCGGGCGCGTTCGCGTATTTACTACTACGTCAAAGTCGACTTTAATTGATACACGCGACACCCGCCGTGAAGTTCGGGCGGTCCACACGCGCGAAGTTAACGCGATTAATCGTAATTACCGTGGGGCGCGTTCCGCGGTGGACGCGCGACGAATTTTTACAATGGCCGAGCCCGCTAAGGGGCGGCACTGTTTCAACAACCGAAATCCGTACGGGCGGATTTAATTAACGTCCGAAGCGCGGCGGAATTTCGACAGGTGTCCGCCGTCAAACTCCTCCCCCCCCATCGGAAAAAAAAAGGACAGTCGGAAGAGGATAAAAGCGGGCGGAACGAATCGAAAACCGTCAATAATTGAAAACGTTTCGGACGGGAGAAACGTCGTTTATTGTTATTTAACGAACGCGTACCGGGCGACATTTCGGCGGGGGAAACGAACGCGCAATTCGACGATCGGCCGTGGTGTACGAGAAACAGGGCGCGAAATACATAACCGGGACGCGCGTGTGCGGACCGTTGCAATTGTTGCCGTGGTCGAAAACTCAAAACTCGGACATAATTTGGTGAAACGGCCGGTGAACGCGTTAAAGGTGATCGATACGACACGACCGAATTCGCGTCGGCCGTACAGCGGACGTCGTGGCGGGCCCGGTGGCGCGATCACGTGTAATTTACACGTGCGAGAGAATCTATTCGCCGTCGGTTGCGCGCCAACGACCGTTTCGTCGCTCAACAGTCGCCGTCACCGCGAAATGATATTCGGGTAGTTTACAACGTAAACGCGAATTACGCCCTGAAGACGACGCACCCGCGAGAATACGTATACTATTTTACATTCTCTTTCGCGTTCCGTTCCAATTATATTTAGCCCTTTCACTAGTGCTCCCCGTGATGGAGTCACTAGCGAAAGGGGCGGACGACAAACGTACGGAACTTCTCGGCCACCAGTGGGCCGGACGACGTTTTGTCGTACCGATACACGAAAAACCGATCGCGCGCGGAATTACCTGTAGCTCCGGCGAACCGCCCTCGTCCCTGATCAGCAGCAGGTGACTGTGACCGTCCACGGATATCTCTTTCTTGAACCGGCCACCTTCGGGACTCTCCTCTTGCATGTACGATCCCGTCAGGTACCTGTGCACCAGCGCCGACTTACCGGACGACAGGGAACCGACGATGCCCAGACGCAGGTCCGGCACCGACCGGGACAGCGTCCATTCCTGGCTGTTCACGAACGAATCTGCGCGAACAACAAACGGGCTTAGTCGGGATTGAAACTTACAAGTACGTCCGTTCACATATATATAGTCGGCGACTAGGGATTACGTAAAGGTTCAGGACCATCAGTCGATCAAATCGACGATGTCGTTATAATTTAACCGGCCTCGTCGGTTCCGATCAACTCAGGTGTGTGTGTGTGTGATACAGCACGACTCCTCCGTTCGCGGACCATTTACCGGCAACGTATATTAATAATAAAGTTCGCGGGCGAACGGGGCCAAAATTAAAAAACCGCCCGTAACCCGTACTCCCTCCCACGGGCGTTGAGTACGAGTCGTTTACAACACGGGTCGGAAAGGAAATACCGTCGAGAGGGCCGTAATTAATACGAAGGAAATACCTCCGATAGTACCGTATTTATAATATATACGTATACGAACGTACGTATTTCGTTAAACGTAATCAAAACGAATCTCGTTAATAAATTACTCGGGGCGACGTTAATAACATCGTCGTCGGTGTTCCGTCAAAAAACACAACGTCAAACACGCTGTTCGGCCTTTTCACCGTATCGAGCACCGGACGAAATCGGTACGTTATATCGAGCCTACCCGAGGAGCTCTTTCGCGTCCCTTTCCGTCGTCGATTTCGTCACACACCCGGGGCTACAACGGCCGTCGTTCAAGTTTTTCCACCAAGACGAGAAACCAACGGGACGTTTTTGAAAGTCGCGACGATAGCGTACGTACAAAGGGTCGTGTCGTCGTCGTCGTTGGCGCGTTATTTCGTTTTTTGTCGTCCCGAGAAAATATAACGCCGGGAATTAAGTCGTTTTCGGAGGCGCGTGCGCATAAACACAAAAGGTAAAAACGCGGTCGACCGAGGCGACGTGGAAGGAAACGTTGGGGCGCGCGGGCGTTTAACGATACGGCCCGTTTTATTATTATTATATCGTCGTCGTTGTCGCGCAATACGATTAGGCGGCACGCTATCGGAGGTAGGAGGCGGCTTTCACTAACCATTTGCCGGGTATACTATACAAAGTGGTCCGCGAACCGGTTTCGTCGAATTCGTTTATATACGGGCGCCGACGCTCTTTCTACCTTTTAACCGTCACGATCTCGCGCGCAAACCACCACCGGCCGATCAAGTAATTACAATTTTTACGCACGCGCGCTTGGTCATCCATCCCACCCGGAAACCTCACCGACGAATCCGAAATACGTAAAAAACCTAACCTACGACGCATGATAACGTTACCGTTCGGAAATAAATGACGGCGGCGGCGGCGGTATTTTGCCTCCGACTAAAACGACGATATTGGCCGCCGGGAAATCGTTAGACGCCGTCGACGGCCAATCGTCCGCCTCCGCGGTAACAACAAACGGGTTCGTTCGCGTACTATATATTCCGTCGTAGCTACGCGAATAGCGAACGGACTCGGGGGGGCCGACGTGACGGATAAAACGTCCGTGTCGTTTTTGTGTTTTGAGAAGGTCGACATTTTCGTTTCCGCCGTAGGTGTTTGTTCGTCCGGGGTGTGCCGACTAGGAACATTTTAGCATTCCCCCGGTCGAGACTGGGCGTGCACAGATTTACGGCCGGCGGTTAGGTAAAAAAAATTACGACGAAAATTCCGTACCGGCGGAAACACGGGGCGCGAATAGACGTTCGACTTTCCGTCCGCCGTTCAACTTAGCGCGTAACCATTCCGTGACGTGCCGACGGTGGTTTCGATCGAGAACGAAAATCGATCGGGCGCGAAGACATGTTTTGTTGGTCGGCGGCGGTACGCACACACCACGCGTAGTACGGTAACGTAGTAACGGCGAGTTAGAAACGGGCGGTGCTCGACCTGATTTTGCGAGGCGCGCGGTAAACGAAACCGTAATAACAAAATCGTACACGCCTGACGCGCGCAACACGGCCGACGCGAAATTCGACGTTTCCGCCGACCCGAACGGGCCCTACCACCACCAGCGCGTTGGTTATCACGCGTTCCCGATCACTTTTCTTAGGCGAGACGGACGGGTCGTTATTTTCACGTTTTCGTACCGGCGGAGTGGGACGGTTAACGACGAGAAATTAATTATTAATTACGGCCGAACGAGGCAAATTGAACGACGACGACGACGACACGGCTCTCGTGTGTAACACAAACGCTCGACCGAGCGCGTAAATAAACGACGGTCGTAATTCGTTGTCGAACGTGTCGGGAGATAAACGGGCGCGCTGTAATGGAAATTGGAACGACGGAACGTGTCATCCGTACACGCGCGGGCAATACGACGGCCGTCACTCCCCCAGAGTGGATAGTCCCGGGGCACTTAACGTAACGCGACGAACTCCGAACTCGAGTGTACCGTCGCGCGTTCCGCGGCTAATTTTTCATAGTTTTTTCGACCGGATCCCCGGCCTCCCCTCCCTCAAGGAACTCGCCTTGTCGCGGTGAGGGGGCTTGAGCGGAGGTCCCTTTGTGGGATCACCTGACCAAGAGTTCCGATTGGCCATGGATTAGAGGACAAACGTACGTAGGCCGAAGACCAAGCGTCTAAAATGACGAGGGTTAATAAAATATGATAAGTACTCGGATTAAGGAAAAATTAGCTTAGATATGGGCAAAAAGGTACTTAGAAGGCTCGCTGTATGTTCTACAAGTTTGTTCTACGGAACATCCGTGGACCAAGAAAATAGATATGGAGGCGCGGCATAATGGTTAAATATTTTGGAAATTGGTATTTCGGACGAAATTGAGAGCCTTTTAGACAAATGGACCGCATTTGAACGTGACATTTTTGAATTTTACGGGATTTATCTCGGTTTTCGGTTAGTATGTGGCCCACAGATAGTGGTGGCCAGAATACCGGGAGACTAGCTTTGTAATAGTAGCGACCCGGGTCGACCCACCGGATGTCAACCATCTATAAACCTAGTCGGTACCACGGGAGTGGGGAGCCTCACGGAGCGCCGCGTTGGACTGTCGATGATTTGGTTCGTCGATTTGGTCCGATCCGGCGCGACGTGCCCCCACTTTTGGCTAAGGTGCCTATTTCGGCCGCGACGTGGTGGTTGCGGGGGGGGGGTAGATAGTGGAGCAACTAAACCATTTCACCCGGCGGGATACCGGCTACCAAACGACGTCAGTCGTCCCGCTTCCGTAATAGGGATCACTACGAGTATTTTCGGTGCTGGTGGTCCATACTGACGACCCGTGACTTCGGTCACGTGCCACGGCGCACCTTGAATAGTGCGCAGCGTTTTGGGAAACTTCCTCGGCGTCGGGAACGCGCGGCGCGTCGTGCCCGACAACATTTGGCGACCGTTCCGCGTCGACCGATAAACGACGGGCGCTAACACAAGCACACACACCGAGATCGTCTAACCGACGTGCACGTTTACGTAGAATTCGCGAAACGGGGATGATGATGGGGGTGGAGCGGAGAAAACGTTCCGAGCACATAGAGGTGGTATTCGTCGTTGTATTCGCACCGCGACGTCGCACAAGACCGCGGTAACGGTTACGTGCGCGTACCCGGAGGGTGTTTCGTCGCGGTGGGGAGAGAATATCGTCGCCCGGGCGTATTAACGTTGGGACGGGGGCGCGGACGACGAGACGGTTTACGCGCCGCCCTAGTTACGAGTGCCGTTTATCGGTCTCGCCGTTGTTGGCTTTCGAGACCGATGAGTCATCGGCCGTAGGTGAAGCTCCGAGGGGAGAAAGAAAGCTTTTGTTGGCGCCGAGTAAAAACAATACACGCGAGAACGCCCGCCGGTGAAGGGCGAAACGGCGACGGCGACGTATAGGTCGTCGTATTTTACCCGTAAAATAACTTCGACGTTGTTTTTTTTAATAATTCGAAAACCGAAAGGTTAAAAAGCGAACGCTTGAAGTACGTACAGTTTCCGCGTTAGGTCTCGTAATTAAATTAATCGTTACACGCGTACGATTCGATTCGTCAACAATAATACCGAGAACACGACGGCCGACATTTTCGGAATTAAAAACAACCTCCCCCCCACGGCTCTCCCCGAAATTTCGACCGTTCGCTACACACCGTCTACGGTCGGCGGTGTGTAGCTAAACGACGGGGCGTGAGTGGCGGAAAACGTAACAGGAAAGCGAAAATGATGGGCCCCGGGGGGAGCGGCGCGCCCGAAATTTACGAGTACCGAAACTACGCCGTGATGAGCGTAATAATGTTTCGCGATTGTTTTTGGAAACGTACGAAAACAAATAGCGTTTTTCGCGTACAACACCGGCCCCGGTCACACGGCCGAATGGCGCACACACACACACGGCGCGCGGAATTGCGATCGGTTAACACGTACACTGGGGAGGGGGAGGTGTACTACTACACCGTACCAACCGTTGTACGGTTGCGGTTCGGGGCCTGTAGGGCGACGAGTACGTGAAATCGAGAGGGACCGTGTCGCAGGCGAATTCGTTTTCGTTCGCGTGAAGTAAATATATATTTACACGTATTTATAGCTTTCGGTTTTTCTGACCATAAACAAAACAAAAAACGTTGTGTGTGTGTGTGTCCCCCTCTTGGTCGCGACGCCCACGTTCCTATATATATATATATAGCGCGTACGTGCGACGTGGCTAGAAAAATGTAAATGTTTTAAAGGCTTCATCGATTTACGATTGTTGGTCGCGGATGGTGGGTAGGGGAGTTTTTTTTATTTGTTGCTAGGCTACTGTGTGCGTACCGTTCGAAAAATATATACGACGACGTTCGTTAAGGGACGCGGAGGGACCGCTGTCAGGTAAACCGAACACGATTTCCGGAAAGTATACGACCGGAATACTCGAAGAGTAACTTCAACACACCCCATCCGTCGCACCCCGACAACGCGGAAACTTTTCCCTCGAAAATCTTACGAAAAAAGTTTTCTAGTTTTTCTTTCTTTTTATATATAAAGAAATAAAATTGTTTCCACGTCGACAAAATAATTTCGTTATTATCGTATTCGTACGGTTACGTTTTTTGATTTTTTTTTTCGATCGAATGAGCCACTCGACGACGGGTCATAAACAGATACGAGCGTCAATTTACGGTAACGGAACACGAGTTTTATTACGGGTTTTTTTTATTATATTATACGCCCGGTACGACGAAATATTTAGAAATTTTAACGGTTTTTTTTTTTTTAGTTTTACGTGTCGTGTCCCGGTTTTATCTGTGTATGTGTGTGTGTAAGTACAATATATATTTCGTAAAGACGATTTCGAGTAATTTCGTGACGACGATTTCTCGGGCAAAATGTTCGCGGCGATTTATACGAAAAACATGTCGAAATCTCGACCTACAAGTGTACGACAAACGAAAATCGCGCATTCTCGGGAATTAGCGGCGGTGTACGCGTGCGACCGGGGGGGGGGGGAAGAGCGATAACGCGATTATTTTTGCGTCGCCACGGCACGCCGCGACCACTATCGGGCGGCGCGATCGTAGTCGACGGACACGTTCCTAACGTTTTCGTTAATGTTCGTAGGTATTATACCGTTGTTCGTTCGGCCCGAGAGAAAGCGCGGTAGACGTACGGGCGCAAGTTTCGTGACGGACACAAAAGAGCGGCGGCCGAAGGTCGAATGGACGAGCGGGCAACTACTAGCGCGGTCGTTTCGTGACGAAAACGTTCGTAATTAACAAACGGCTATTTCGGGAAACGTCGCGTCGCTTAAACGCTCTCCGAGGTCTAAGCGAAGTCGACGCGGCGAAACGTTCCGCGGTTAACCGACGCACACGGAAAACCTCGAACGCGTTTTCTTCTTTCCTACCGGCGTACATAAACGTTCGATTTGTTTTTCACTAGCGCGATTCGTCGTACAAATAGTAGAAACAAACAAAAACCCCCCGTCGCCGCGGCGGCCCGCCGGTATCGTTATTATTCGATCGACGATAATTTTACGACCGCGAAACCGCGAATGGGGCCCCGCCGGGTGGTGGTTGCTCGCGTCGGTCGTGGCAGCAAGTGGCGGCCATCGTCGTCGCGGCACGCGCGCGCGCCCCCGTCGTTGTTTCCTGTAAAACGACGGCTCAGTAGGACGTGCCCGTTATTAATACGGAAATAACGCCGCGGGACGCGACGAGGGCGAGCCGGGGGACACACGGAGTAGAATAGAAAAACACGCGTGAGATGGAAACGTTTCCGTTCGACGAGGCGCGACTACGCGGTCGACCTCTTTTTACGGACGGCCGGTAAAGTCGTTTTACGAATTTGCGGGTCGCGTCCGCCGGCGGTGTCCGACGTTCAGTTCGGCGTTACGGCGGCGAAATCTTTTCGAACGTCGCCGTCCCCAATCGGTTACAGGCACGACGGCGGTTTGTCGAACCGTTTTCCAGCCCGCACAACGTTCCGGGACTGTTTTCTTTGATCCCCGAAACGGCAGGTGTTGTGTTTACCGGCTGCCCACCAAACACATGGTCCAACCACCCGGTCGGTTCCTATCGACGACGATCGAGCGAAAACGGCGCCGAACAAAACGGATGATCCACCGTCGGACCTCAGTGTCCGGCGACAACAACGCTCGTTCGGTGGTTTCATTCGTACGAACACGGCGCGCCCGGAGTGAAAACCGAGTCCGTTTAACGACGTTCAATGTGTTCGTCGAAACAATTTGTTTCCAGTATATCGGAGCGTAAATCGGACTTGGTACGCTCTTAAGCGTGTGGAAGGGATTCGTCGGACAGGGAAGACGAGAAACCGATTTGGGTAGGTCTCGGGGATAAATCGTTCGGCCGAGGGGTGGTGTCGGAGAAATTCGATTAGACGTCGAACCGCGTTACCGTCTCTACGTGGTAACCGGCCGTGTAATTAAAACCCGATCGGATCCGTCGATCGTTCGGTAAGGAAATCGTCGTTTCGTTAATCATTTCCGACGCGACGGAGTAGTGACCCCCCCCCACTAACCATTCCGAGCCGTTGGCCGGCCACGGTGTCGGACGACCGTTACGTTCGAGCGTATTTTTTATCGCCGCAAATTCGAACGTTCGCGGGGGCAGTGAGGACGGAAATGGGGAAAAGCGACGACGACGTTTACGGTCGCCCGGGCCAATTCGGCGCGGTAAGTTTGAACGCGCGCAACGGCCGAGGTCTGCCCGTTTTTGCGCGACAACTTCCCTAATTCGAACTTCGTAATTCGATTTAAACTCCCCGGGGCAACGTAATAATAACGAATGATTGTATCGCGTGCGCGACCTCCGTAGCCTAATCGCCGTAGACGCCAACGAACGGCGAGTGTCGGCGGTGCGTACGCGAGCACCCGCGCTCGTATAAATATATATATGGCCGTCGCCGACATAATCAAATCTCGACGACGCCGCGGCGATCTACTACAACTACTACTACTACTAGACGACGACCAAACGCTTTTGTCACGTTCGCGAAAAAAACAGTTTTACCGTTCGAGAAATTTTAAGACGCGGCGTTTAGGGATCGACGTCCTCTTTTCACCGGTAACGGTTTTTACCGTACGGGTGGTAAACGGTCGCGCATACGATTACGGGCCCAATCGTCGAAACACGAACGGCCACGGTGGCGCCAATAGTCGACGACCACAGGGACTAGATTATGGCTGGTTGGCGGGAGAGGGGCCTCGCGCACGGCGCTAGGCATCACGCACGCGACGTTTATATACCGGCGTAGCAGACTGGTGGCGCCAAGATTTTTCGATACTTACGATTGGATCACGCGAACCGGTGTGTGTTTCGATGGGAAACACGACGGTGCCGCGACGAGCGAAAAACGGAATTAAACGCGACGAATATTGGAGGGGCGCGGAGGAGAACGAAACGAACGTGAAATTACGAACGATTATTTAAACGTCAGCCCCAGCGCACGCGCGCCGTTGTTGGGAAAACAAACGCGCGATCCGGTGATCGTTGTGAGTGGGGAGGCGCCATTACCGGCCTAATACGTTTACACGTCCGTAATTTCGAGCGTAAAAAGACAAAAAATCCAACCCGGGGGGGATATATATATATATGCGTTTGAACAAATTGGGCGAGCGCCCGTGTGTGTACGCGTACGTTTTCGCGAACTGAGACATTTAGAATACGGTCGACGAAAGGTGTCGGGAATTTTTTCGAAAACACTCGACGGCCAACACACCGGCTGGCCGAACATAGAGAGACGGCGGTAGTATTGCGATTGGACGAAACACGCACGCGATCGGGATACTTACGGGTTTTTCGGAAAATCGCGAGTACCCGTGAAAGGAGACCGCTGTCCCCTCCGCCGACACGGCAGGAGCGCTGTGCAGAGCACGGGGTTCGTTAATCGAAACGCGATTACGTTTTTACGGCGACTACGCGATGGTCGGGCGGCGAATCCGCGGACTATAAAAACCGTACACGCGCGCCCGAACCCGAAACGCGCGGCCCGTATTACCGAGCTGTCGACCCGAATTAACCGTACACGGTAACGATTCGTGTTATTTTGGAAGCCCGTTCGGCCGACGTGACCGATATTTTCTTATACGCGAAGACACGACAACTTGTTTCTCGATATGTGGGCCGGCACGAACGACGTAAACGCGCTTCCGGTTGTCGTCGTACCGTGACGTCGTTACCCCCCCCCGGGACGATGGGGCGGCGAACGGTACCGATGACTCGCGCAGTGCGTCGGACCGAAGGGACACACCGACGACGCATGGTCACAAAGCGTTACGGTTGGAAAAGTCGCGTTCGTCGGGAACGAAATTTTATTTGTCGCGGCCAGAGATCGGCATTTGGAAACGTTGTCCTCTCCCCTACCGTCTGACACGCGTGCGACCGCAATGGCGAAATTTTTTTTTTTTTTATTTCGCCGGTACGGACAGACCGATCGTCAAAATATTTTTCTCGCGTCGGAGCACGCGCCCCTGAAATATGACGAAATTTTCAGCCGTACTCGTTGTTCGCTTTTTTTGCGTGACAGCCGCTTAAGTTAGACGTGTTTGTACGTGCTCGGCGATTTTCGTTCGTTAAAAAAAAAACGGAGCGAAGAATTTGTAAAAAATTTCGCGTAAAAAAAGCGTAACGCGAAATTTAAACGTTTCCCGTTTGTACACGCTTAGATCGCGATTTGTAGTTCGAACAAACGACGAAACGGTCCACAATCGATACGACACCGACGTATAGGTGTTATACACCGTGTTTCCGGTGAACACGAACGCGGCGCGAAGACGTCCCACCGTCGGCGTTTCTCCCGAACGGACGCGCGTAATCCGATCACGTAACGCGCGTATGGTATACACACAACGTATGGGAAAATAGCTTCTTCCCCTCCGGCCGTGGCGGCGGTTTGGAATTCTGTCGGTGTGTCGGAAACGCGCGCGGTACGTTCGTCGCTATATTTATTTTTTTGTTTTTTATTCGTTCGAACGGGACGCCTATATAACACACACGCGCGCGCGCGCGCGACACGGACCGACACGTCGCACGCAAGACGCGTATAATAACCTTAATTAAAAAAAAAAAAAAACTCACGAAAATGTCGACGAGTTTGCGGCGGTAACGACGGTGGCGGTAATGGGGGGAGGGGGAGGTTGAAAATTCATTATTCCCGTCGCCGTCGCGTCGGTCGGTCGGTCGTCGATCAATATTCCGAGCACGGCGATCGTACACGCGCGTCGTATTCGTCGACGTTCCGGTGACGACGAACGAGACACACGCGGCCCGCCGGAAAACGCCGCGTACGCGAAAATCGGCCGCGAACGCGGTTAGGGTTAGCGGTTCCCGAGTGCGGGTGGCTAAACGACGGTACGCGATAAAGACGTGAACGCGAACAATCTATCCGTCGTATAAAGGTATAAACACACACGAGCGCGCCACGATTCTGCGCACTGTTCGGCAAACAGAGCCGGGCGGTTCATTACGTATGTATATTTATGTATACGCGTTTTTATTGTCATGCAAATGGCGATCGCCCGTTAGACACTCGTAATTGGGCCGGAACGCCGCGGGTCCGCGCGCGCCGTCTGCGGACATTATACGTCGTTGTTCGTACTCCGAGACGGATCGAAACGGCCACGCCGTGTGCGTGTGCGTATTTCGACGACGTAGTCGATTCGCGTTACGTTTTTCGTTTTACAATCGAGAATTGAGTCCGAACGAAAAAAAAAACACCGATTTTTTCGTCCTTCTTTCGCGCGCGTTATTAATTATTTCAATTATTCTTAATTGGGGGGGGGGGATTCGTTCGCGTCCGACGGATTAGACGCGTACGCGTGTCTTAGACAACCGAACGAAAACGTCGGCGTAACAGTTACTACGGACGCGCCCTAAAAGTCATCGGAAAATTTCCGAAAAATTCCTCGGCGCCCGAACGAACGAATACGAGAAGTGACGACGTTCCTTCGCACATCCACACGCCACGCGACGCGCACGATTGTCGTGTTGAATTCGTACACAAACGTTCCGTTGACAAAACCGTTTCGAAGGCTCTGCCGATCGCGAATCGCCTAACCGATATATTTGCCGGACAATCGTAACGAAAATTCCGTTTTTGTCGACGACGTTCTCCGGGCGCGTTGAGTGACCGGGGGGTTCCAGTACGACTGACGACGTCCCGCGCGCGCGAACGAAACGTGTGTGTACATATAATAAATAGTAAGTCGTACGGCGGAAACCGGAAATTTTTTTCGACGCCGTCACGCGTGGTAGGTGAAGAAGGGGGGGGGACGGCTCTTTGGCCACAGCGGCGGTCGACGGTTTAAATCGTTCGAAACTCCGTCGCGTCGATGGTAATAATAGTAACGAACAAGGGCCGGGCGTTATACAATGCACACGGTAATGTGCCGCCGGTACGTTACAAAACGTTTCCAGACGGACCGGCTGTAGAACGGCGACAAAAGATACGCCGAACGACACCCGTTATCTCGGTCGTCCAATCGTACCCCAGTCGGCGTTCCGACCCGTACGGCGGGCCATTTTAAAACAAAACAACGATACACGCGCCGATTGTATCGGCGTATACTTACGCGTAGTAAGTAATAAATACGCGTAAATCAACGTCACGCCGAAGGAGGAGCACGAAAAGCACCGACCCCCTCCTCGGGTCGACCCTCCGCCACACACACATATATATATATATATATACCAGTTTTGGGCGCCGCCGCGGGTCCGTTATTCGTTTTGCCGGTCCCGCGCGACACGCGGTCACCGGGGGGGGCCCGTCGAGAATAATAAAACGTCCGACGACGACGAATTACCGAAGGTCGATGGAAACGCGTTCTTTATACCCAAGAGGGCCGCTACGGCGGGATGGGTTACGAGAGTACAGCCGGGCGCGCGAAAAACGTCGACAAATTCGATCGTGTAAACATTTGGATCCGACGCGAGCGATAAATGTAATTTCGGCGTATCTGTCGCAATCTCCCCCCGGGACTTTTAGCGCGAAATTTCGAGAACGCTCCTACACCCCCCCCTAGCCACCCACATAACGACGATACGTTCGAATAATTCGGTAATTGGCCGGCGGTGTACGTACGTATCGCGGGACGGTTATACTTAACGCGTAAACGATAGCCCGAACTAAACCCGACGACGACCGCGTAATACGTAGAATACGATGGTACACGGCGCGGTTGCGAAAGGCGTCGCGCGAACAAATTCGGAAAACCGTTTCTCGGAGGAACGCGCGGATTAATTACGAAAATTCGACGGCCTTGACCGTAGGGTATTATTATTGGCCATCGACGGAGCGACCGGCGCTCTGGCTCGACTTCTACAATTATTTTGCGGTTAATAAGACGACGGGCGGCGCGAAAATTGACGTCGGCCCGCGTCGATATCTCGTAACTCGGAACGCCGACGGATTTCCGCGGTTATCGAATACACGGTGGGGCACGGCATTCGGTACCCCGGCAACGTCGTAATTCTACCGATATTAATAATAAGCGAGACGGTTGTGATGTTATTACCGGATTTTCGTTTTTCGGCGATCACCAGCGATTTGGACCTCTTCACCCGGAGCGACCGGCGCTTGAGCGACCGCAGAAACGACTCGTGCACCCTAAGTACGGCGCCTCGGCTCGACGGGGGTCCCATTTCGGTGGTTTTGGGCTCGGACGAGGGCGTCGCGGTCGTCACCCATTTGGTGGCGGCGCTTAACATGGTGCGCGCGCGTTAGGGGGATTAGGTATGATCCGGTGACGGGACGGACGAAAAAACTCTAAAAACTACGGCGGACGGAGATTATCAACTGCGCGGCGGACACGACGACGACGACGAACGCGAGTGTGCCGGCGCGGAGCGAACACGACGAAGTGACGGCTAGAGCGCGAAACCGTGCGTGTCATGCGGCCGCGCGCGAGTAGGGTCACGACGACTACGACGATATTCTTTTACCGCGGCGGCGGCGATTTCGGGCAACAGATGTTCCGGTCGGACGCGGAAGCGCATGCGCCGTCGCGCGCGCGTACGACGATGTATAGTAACTATACAAACGGAGTGACGGGGGAAACAAAACAAAAACCGAAAAGGCGGGCGGTGGGTAACGTACGTACGTACACGATTCGACGGACCGCGACGGGCACGCCGTTGTGACGCGCGTGCGTCTCTCTCCCTTCGTTTTTCTCGATCGGTTTTCTTTTTTTTTTCGTTTGCTCAACGTAAAATTGGTTTCATCGTCGTGACGACGGTGACCGTCGGAGACGGCGTTCGTGACCACGGTGACGGATACACACCGGTCGGACACGAAAAACGCGCGACGGGACCGTTCGTATTTAAAAGGCGTTATAATATAAATCGACCGTCGTCCCTGTTACGCGCGGTCTCGCTCTACCGTACGTATGTATGCTCAACAGGAAAAGCCCTGTTCCTACCAAAACGAAACTCAACATACTCAAACTGACACGGATCCTTACATACGCAGGATCCTCTTGGGCGCCCTTCGTCGGTCCCTCACAATGGAAACGTATTGAACATCGTCCGGAACATCCGTCGGAAATTCGGTCGTACGAAAATCAACGAATTTCAATCCAAGACTCCATTCAAACACAATCCAGAGCGACGTTCCACAGAAATTATTATTATTAACCGTCTACTTGGGCAAAACATACTCACCGACAACCACCAAACATAAACCAAAATCATACCCAATAACATGGACGGGCTAACTTAAAATCGCTCGCTAACTCCTTTCATCCATTAGAAAAAGCAAGAGCCTGGAATAATAGTAAACGGCATAGTCATCACGCACAAAGCAAAGTACGCGCGGTCGTGTACACACACACACACACACACACACACGTATACCGTTGTAAACGGGATTTTCCGTACGTGTTATCGCGCGCGCACATATACCACAGGGACGACGTTCGCGTATTGGCTATATGATGGCGTCGTCGAATCGAACGCCGGAGTTTCAATAAACGAAATCGACGAAAAACCGATCACGTCCCTAATTTAAATCGCGAAACGTCGACCAGGACCGTGTACACATTCACGGAAACCGCGACGGCTGTTTCGGGCAACCGAGTTCGAAGACACGCCATTATTACTCAGAGCGAAACGTCCGTTTGTACGCCGTCGCGTTAAAAAATCGCGGCGTTCGGGATCGGTTGTTTTTTTTTTCAACGAACGTAATAATCCCTTAAATAGGTCGTTCACGTCGCGAACAAAATCTATAACGGCATACCTAAACTCGTCGAAAACGTTTTCGTCCATCTCTCGTATGCGTACGTGCGTACATTCGACTCGAGATTTCCCTTTCGAACGTTTGGTGTGCGTCGTCGACTTTCGTGTAGGCTATCCCCGGGAGTTTCGTTTCGGGCTCGTTCGAGGGTAATTTCGACGTAAGCCCGTACCACTCGTTGTGTAACGATTACCCTCTATTTCGGCCGTGACCGGCGGGCGAATGATAAACTAATAAGGTCGTAAACGGAGAAACCGAGCGGAAACGGAGCAGAGATAGGCACACCCCGCCGGCCGATGACGGGTCGACAAAGCTAACGGAGTTGGTTCGGAAAGTGTGGAAGGGCCGGCCGAGGGGCGAATTAAAGACGAGAATGGCGGGCAGACTCGGCCGGAACACTCAACCGTCGAAAACGGAGTTTCTCAATTATTTTGCGTCGGGCGACGGTGGCGTGTGTATTTCCCGCCTGTCCGCCGTCACGGCGAAATTCAAAACGGTCCAACGACGCGACGGAGATAAGCGCCGACACCGACCAATAACGTCGCCACCGGCCGAATTTCGCCGATAAAGTGGCCCGCGAACCGATGGACACCGCACGGACACGACCGTCGTCGCGTCGTTAAACGGCGGACGACGAATTATCGACGAAAAACAAACAACGCCGAATTTTGATTCCGTAAACGCGGCGCTCGATTCCCCCCCCCCGCCCGCCATTCGCTCGTACTGGACGCGACGGAAAATTATATTACACGGGCGGTAAATCCGTTCGTTTTTCTACAGCGTTACCACGGTCCCCGAATAAACGGAACGTACGAAATATTCACGGGGATTTTTTTCCCCGTTTTTCTCGCACGCGTATTCCGGCTTTTAATCTCGTATTCCTCACTACTCGCGTCCGCCAATAAATCGTTTTCAAAACGACTTTTCTCGTATTCGCAGTCCGTTGTTCCCGGTTGCCGCGACGTCCCTTCGTCGTCGTTCCGCGATCATTACTTCCCCGTAATTATTTAACGTAATTACGGGCCCGGAAAACGGTACGTGTACGACGGACGGACGGACGGGGGGGACAGTGGTAATTAATCGCCGACGAGACTATAAAAAATTCGAAGGGAACGAACGACGCGGACTAGTGTTTCGCGTTGTAGCCCGAGCGTACGAACGCGCCACCACCACCCGAAGGAACCGTCCGTCCGCGTGGGCGTACGACGAAATCTCTCTACATACGCGAAGGGCGGTGAGGGATATTGAAACGAGTCGATTACTACACGGATTGTTTATCGGCGATTGGCGTCCATTTTCGTGCGGTTTCACCGCGCGCGTCCGACAATATTCGCCGGCACAATCTTCCGCAAAACGGGTTTCGAAATTTTCTACATCTCGGCGTTTCATCGCGAACGGGTACACCGGTAAGCGAGGGGGGGGGTTAGCTTCTACGTCATCCGCTCTTCCGTCGCGTTTCTCGTTTTCGTTTACCGGTCGACTACTATTCATACCGCGCGACATTTAGAGCGACGCGCCACCGTCGATCAATTCGAATGCAGTCGATCGCCAAACGAAACGCGCCGTCGTTCGAACGACTACTACGATGATCAACACCGAACGTCTTCGCTTCTCTTATCGTTCGTGAACAATCGTACCAGCCCGGCGGAGTCGTGATTGATTAAACGCGAAAATGGAAAGCGTAAAGTGACGTAGGGCGGCGGAGGTAAATTACGTTCGTTCGTGTATGTATAACGCACATGTGTACGGGCGTCGGGGAATTTGAAAGCGCTCGACGCTATCTCGAGGGGTGTCGTCCACGGCAATATTGTGTACGGCGCGAGCGAAAACGTTAATAAACGCGCCCGTATTTCGAAAATCGAAATGAAAATAATAATCGTACCCCGGTCCGAGGAGCCCAATTGTATCGTAACGATATCGAAGGGAGTTTTTAATATTATCGCCGTCAGAATGGTGGACACAACACACACGAACGGTCCGTGGCGTTAATTCAACGGCGGGCGGACGTGCGCGTACAATATTGTATAAGCGTACTCGTCGGGTTCCAACAATCGGCGTCTTAATAAATTCTCGAGGACAAAAAAACACGATAAAACGTATAAAAGCACCGGAGGAGATTTACGATGAGGAATCGGGCGACGACAAAACCGTCTACGACGGACAGTAGTATAACACGCGGCCGACGATACGTATTGTGTTCGTATAGTTACCGGCGCGGTACGTTATACGAAAAATCGGCCCCCCTTTTCGCGGGGGCAAACGTTCGCGGTATTGTGCGCGCGCGCGCGAAGGGTACTCGCGACGGTTTCGTACTTAAAATAGTACCGGCGGCGGCGGACGGACGGGTCGTGAACACGCGCCCGTGTAATCGGCGAGAGACGCGTAAATCACGAAACGCCAGGCGCCGCGGCGGTACAAACACAGGTCGTTTCGATTCGGACAGATGTTTTCACGTGTACGCGTTACGAAAGACGCGTGACAACGGAGCGCGTCGGACACGTACGACGGCGTAACGGATATTAGAACGGATACGTCCGGCGCTGACCGGACAGTGGCGGCGCACGTCGAATTGCCGCGGAATAGACATTTTCGCCGTACGATAGCCGCCACAAATCGGCCGACCGAACGCGCCACGAATCGGTCGCTATCCACCGAATACCCCCTACCGACACGGTTATCGGTTTTGTCGGGCCTTCGTGTACGATTTGCTACGTGCCGACGAGTATACGACGCCGTCCGTACAATAATAATACCCGCCGAAGATGTCGGTGTTGTACGGTTCGCGAAACGAAAACCGAGAGTGGCGTATACGTCGGGCCGTCGTATACCCGCCGCGGTCGTTAACGCGTTGGAATTTCGGGAAAATTGACAATCGTTCGCGAAACGCGAGGTTTTTTTTTACAAATCCGTTATACACGCGGGCGATACAAGCGCTGTTCGAAAAATGTGACTAACGGCTGTTAGCGGCACACCGTGTTTACATTTACAACGGCTGTAATAACAGTTCGCGCGGCCCGAACGCGTATTATTGCACGCTACGGGTCGGTATATCAATTTACGCTGTCACGTCCGGGAAACGCGAAAAACAACGTACGAACGTTTAACTATACGTACGATAGAATGTGCGAGGCTCGGACGTCTTTTTCGCGGAACGATCACAAGCTTCCTAAGTAAACAAACGAGTTCGCGTAACGAAGTTTCCGGCGGTTTTTCACACGTTTTCGGCCATTGTCTCTTATTTTCTCCTCCTGTCGACGTATTTACCACAAACATATAACCCAATGAAATTCATAAGTCCGAACACATGTATAGTTCGGGTTTCATTCCCCAAACGGTCGCGGGACTCGTACTATACGAAATGCCGTCGTCGCGTTATCGCGCGCGTACACGAAACTTACGATAATATTATAACGCGTGCCCTTGGATGGCGGGACTTGGAGGTCGTACGCGCGGTGATGTCGTAACACGGTCCTGTTTGTATTCGCTCGTTTACATTGTATTTTTCGAACGACGTGCGACGGTTAACGAGGGGCAAGGCTGTGGCACGTCTACAAGTGTCATTGGTTTTAGATTTTTCAATCATAGAGACGAACAAAAAAAAACCCCCGGAGGGCGCCGCGATCCGTCACAACTGTCAGTTTCGAGAACGTATCTTCTATAGGTATTGGGCGCGTATAGCGGCTGTTCCGAGGGGAAGAAACGAGGAGGCCGGTACGAGTAAAACACAACGGCGTGTTTTGACTCTTTTGTCCGGGGGGGCGCGGGTACGATACGGCGACGTCGTACCGCGTTTTTTTTTTTTTTCGGTATAACGGTGGCGAAGTGGCCAGGGACGCGGTGTTCGCGGGGCTGCTACCCTCGCTCCTATCCTGTCGCCGATAAATCACCGGCAAGGGATTCGCGCCGCGAACGGACCGATTTGTAGCGGGCGCGTAAAAATAGGTTACGGGAGACGCCATCCGCCACGATTAATTCGTATACATAATACACGCTAACGCGGTATTATTATATACGTAATCCGGACGGAGCTGCCGGTGACGCGCGCGTGCCAACGACGTTGCCCGGTGGGGGCGGAGGGTATGGACGACATTCGTCTATCCGCGGTGTCGTTACAATACGCCGCCGGGGAGCAAGCGGAAAAGAAAAGGGTTCGAAAGGGGCGCGCCTTATACCGCCCGATCAAATCCGCGCTAATTCGTCGTAACGAACGGTAAGCAGACAGACGAACCCTTTTACCCCCCCCCACACACACACACACACATACATACACAGTCGGCGGTTGGTTCGGTTAGAGGTATGCGCGTAATAATTTACGTACATTGTACGTCGGACAAAAAAGCGCCGCCGATAATTAGACGCGCGCGTCTAATACGCGTACTGTGCTGTACTACCGTCGTCCGCCGTGAAAAATGTTCGAAAATAAAAACGACGATTTCCACCGCCCTCGGTCGTCGTCCCGTTATTACCGACTACATTCGTCGGACCCAAGTATCGGGCGGTAAACGTAAACTCCCGGGGACGTCGTTTAGGTCCCGTCACTACCGAAACGATAAAACGGACGGCTCCCACCGTTTTTCGGTAATACGTTCGGAAACGATTCGAACAGTACTCCGGGGACCGACGACTTCGAGTGCGAGCGGACGGTGAGAGGGCTACTGTGAGGAACTGTAGCCCGGCCGGTCTCTACTTTGGCCACGGCGAACGCGGGACAGCACGACACACTTTTAGACGGTCCCTCCGTCAGATACTCTCTCTCTCTCTCACTCTCTATAGGCATTCCCGTTGTCCCGGCGTTGTTTCACGAACGACTATTTATCGACGGAAATTACGAAAGGTTCGGCGATCAAATATTATTACGTCTAAAACGACGGAATTGAAACAGTACGTCCCCGAGTCGTAGTTGCTACGAACACGAACGTTCTAGCCGCGAACACGCAGGCGCGCGTACGCCGACGTGCAGTCGTCGTAGTTCGTATAAATTGTACGCGTATTTAAAAATGTCGACGGTTAACGATTCGTCGTCGTTCGTTTTTTCGTCGCTAATCGTTTTTCGTACACTACGGCGATTGTTCCGTAGGTTAGGCGCCGGTTGGTCCGTACACAGTTGTAACCATACGTAAACAAAGGGAGTGGCGGACGACGTTTAACGTACACATGTTATACAAAGCGTTCGAAGCGTACGTGTGTGGAAAGAATCGGAACGTTTCGAACGCCCTGTATACGTTCGCCCGAAACGCCGACGGTTATTCGTACGGCTCCGGCGCCGAGATACGACTGTTGTAATTAGTCCGACGGTAAGAAAAACGGCCGCCGCGCGAATTTACGACTATAGCGCGAGTTCAGCGTCTCGCGGGCGTTCATAATTTATCGCCGCCGTAATATATACGCACGCTCTGGCGACGCGAGGTTAACAACGTACGTTAGAGAATCGTACGGGTTTAATTAAATCCGGAACGGTCGGGACGGACGAAAAACGACGTATCTCCGGCGCGGAACGTTTTCGACGCGTTCGAATCGCGCGAAACATACCGGCCCCTCCATACGGCGACGGATAATATTTCGGGCTAATACAAAACGCGTACGTTCCGTTAGACGAACCTCTCCCCGAGCAAATCGTTCCGAACGCCGAGCTCGGTCTATAAGAACGACCGGCGCGACGGGCCGTACCACTTTGCCGTTTCGTCGGCGCGCGATTCGGACAGAGCTTTGGCGAAACACGCGTCTTCCGGTTCCGATCGTACACCGGCCGACTTAAGGGTACGCGTGTTACACGGTTTTCGTATATCGACGTTTGCCGTACGCTCCGTACGTTTTTCTTGGATATGGAGGGCGGCTGATAAAAGCGGAACGTTACGAACGATCGCTTTCTCCGGTCTCGCGCCGTCTTCTTACCGAACATCGGTTTTACTCGGTAGAAAAAACCGTTTGGAAACGTTACGGGCGCGCGCGCAGCAATCGTCGTTCTTGTTTCGTGCAAACATGCGACCCTAGCCGCCGGGTGAGTACCACGAACGAGACGCACGGCTCCGACCTATACACACACACACCCGACCGCGCAGACGTTACCGGGAGTCCGACAAGTTAGTTCGCCGTCCGCCAAACCGACGCGTTTCTCGTACGCCGGGAAAATTATTTTTGGAAATCGGAAACGTCGCGCCACGACTTAAAAATAAACGATTCCGGTAACCGCGCGACGTGAGTCACGGTCAACAACGATGGTGGCGCGACGTCGGCGTCCCGGTAACGTAACGGCGTTTTATTTTCAACGGATTGCGTCACGATCGCGCCCCGTCCCGACGAACTTTGGCGAATCGCGGCCGCCGCCAGAAGCGATTTCCACGCACCCACCCCCCTCACTCGTCGTTTTTTACGTCGTATATTATACACAGAGGTCGCCACGGTAATTTCGGCGGGAAATTCAATACGGGCTCGGTGATGTATGGATACGACTTGAACGGCGGCCCGGAAAAGACGTGCGTCGTCGGTCGCGCGGCAAACAGCGTTTGTTCGATCCGACACGGAAACCCGTGGTGCTCGAGCGTCCATCGGGGAGGTTTCATTTCAATTAGAAGGATCGGTACTTGTCGCGGCGCGAATCCAACAAACAGTGGCCCACACACACACATATTTTCTCGGTCGAAAATTCGCGTAATTACGTAACCGTAAACGCGACCTCATTTTCCGCGAAACAAAAGTCCTCCCCTTTCTCTCCCACTCTTTCACGTACGCAATCCATCCGGCGGGGTTTTCGAGTCACCGACAATAACCGTACGATCGATTGACGAATATCCCGCACCAGCCCGTGACACGTTGGCCCGGGGGTACGAGCGATCGCGCGGCTGTGTTTTCGGTTTTTCGGACGAACGATACGAGAATCTGACGTCAAACGAACGCGCCGGGCGCGTAATCACCCGAAGGGCCTAATCGGAGCGCGGCGTCGCGTCGTTCGCTGTATACGTTACGGGCGCGGGAACCCGAAAAACGGATCGACGCCGATAATTTACGCAACTGGTCCGCCGTCGCCGAACGATATCGAATACGTTCGTCGCTACGGCGAATTTGACGGGCGTCGAGAAACGTCGCGGTTAAAACGAGGCCACGACAACCGTTCGCGTCGAAATCGTCGTTCCGAGCCGTTTTCCATTTATGTACGTAATAAACATACGTACGTACGATCGGCGTTTCTTTCAAGAACCGGATTCGAGCGTTTTACACGAGCTCGCGACGAAATCGAACGGTTAGCTCCGTTTTTGTAACTACGCGAGGTGTCTCCGTGGCCAACTAGCGGCGGATGTTCTCCGATTAGGTTAGAAACTTCCGTCACGGGCTGGCTAGAATAGTGTAGTTCTTCGCCGGGCGAACGTCACCACCGACCGTAACGTACGGCTACGCGAATATATCGGCCGTCGCGCGAAATTTCTGAACCGATACCGACGGTATACTACGGAGGAGGAGGAGGCCGCGGCGTATTTTATTTTCGTATATTTATAACGTCGGGCTTTTCGCCGTTGGCGGGAGGGGGGGGGGAAACGAAAAACGATTTTCGCCGTTACCCGGAAAACGCGGCGATATTGTTCTACATCCGAATAATAATAAATCGCGATCGTGAACGGGTAAAATACGAGATTATTATTGCGACGATCCGCGCACACGGGCCCGCTATTGGGCGGGGGAGTCGAACGTTTTTAAAACTTTCGTTTTTCCGTCGATTCGAAAGTTTTTACCTCGAAACGACGTTACCGCCGCCACTCCATTCCACCCCCCCCCCCAGGACGGTATATTTGGACCCCACGTCGGTCTGCCAGATACCGTCGTGACGATAAATATTACGCCGTCTATACGACGGAGTTTATATCGCGTAATACGTATATATATATATATATTTATACGCGTTAGGAATTTCGCGTCGAATAAACGTCTCGAATAAAATACCGTGAAACGTTATATCGCGTTTATATACGTTATAGCGATTGCGCGTCGAGTTGTTCAGTATGCGCGGGTTTTTTTTTACATTCGAGTCCCGGATACGGATCGCCGTCGGCTTTACTCGAGCGCGCGTTCGGTATTTACACGGGAGACACGGCGGCGAGTAATCGGCGAAAAAATATCACGTTACAACAGCGCGCGCGCGCGCGCGATCGTCGGCGCAATACGCGGACGGCTATTTATAGATTAGATTAGACGTATACGTGACACGCGCCGCAACGCAATTGAGACGTCGTACGACGACGTTAACGGTAACAGAGAGCGCCATGTGGACGGTGGTAGCGCGGCGATTTTTGAAACACCGCGAAACGAACGTACGAGAGTTTTTCGTGTTTTTTTGTTTTTTGTTTAACGTACCGACGCCAAGAGGGCCGGCCGTTTCGATTAAAATTCGGCCGGTTCGTAGAAGGAAATTAAAAACGGAACGCGGGAGACGCAAAATGACCCTACCGCCGCTCGTTTAAATTACGCGGTTGACGACAACGGCGGCCGGCGACCCGCGCGTAAGGAGAAAACGTCGAAAAACGAACGTTCACGGTTAATACACCGCCAGAAAGGTTAGGTTTTCTACGTTAACGGTCCCTTCTGACGGACCGCCGAATTTCGTATTACGGAAACTATTTTTAGCACAGATATTGGACGTTAATACGTTCAATTTAGATAAAGTAACGAGGGCTCTTTAAAAACTACGAATTAACGATATAGCGCCTACTTATTATATATATATATATACTTATACTACACTCGTTATTTACGTATCTTCGTAAAATATTTAATCTATTTGTAGAAATACCTAATTAGATAAGAATTAATAGTACCTCTTACGTTATTTTCAACGTGTCTTATGGAATCATTAACGTTGTAGGTTTTTCAATTATTTATTTATACGTAAGTGTTTAATATAGCGAAGGCAAATTCGGAAAGTTTACGACGTTGCGAACAATTTATTTCGCGCTGTAAAAGTTTCCCTGTTTTTTTTTTTCGTTAAGCCCTCTATAAACATTTTCGAGAGGACCGTTCTCATTCGGTATTCAAATCGCGCGTACGAATTTCGACATCGATAACGCGTGCGCGCGAGCTTATTCGTATTAGGGACTTCACGGAGAGAAAATATAAAGTTCATCGGCCTTCGAAGTTTTTACCTCGCGTCGGAAACGAAATTTATTATTGGGCGCCAATTGGGGGGCGACGGCGGCGGGAGGTTTTGAACAACGTTTTCGTACACTGGTATAGTATAGAGGTACACACCACGTGTATATTCGAGCGACGTCGAGGGAAAAAAAAACGCTAGTATTACAAAATTTAAATATCGCGCGATAAAACAAAAACAAAAAAAACCGACCACCGCCAATCGCTATCAACGCGCGAACCGTCTACGGCGGACGTTAAACCGGGTAAATTACCCGTACGTTGAACGTTATAAATTACGCAGTTTTTATTTCACAACGAACAAACCAACTACGGCGGTACGTGTAATAAAATGGTAACCGCAATTACGCCGTTAGGTAAATTGTTCGTTAAACACAATACCGTACACGTGTGTAGTATATATTAAACGGGTAGCGTTATTCTTTTATACCTACGCGCGTGTCGTCGTATATACGTAGCTACTACAAACGGGAAGTCGATCGTAAGACGAAACGTCCGCGTAGAAACGCGATCGTTTGGGAACACGAAAAAAAAAACGTAAAACGCTTTCTTCCGGGCGGACGTCGAAAAGTTAGACGGGTAAAATTTCGTTATTCGATTTTTTTCGTCGTTTTCGGTTCGCGCCTATTCCGTGGGTGTTACACGCATCGCGTCGCGCGTACTTGGGTGGGACGAACGTGGGCCGCCGCCGTAAACCGTTTTGACGCGATTCGGACGAACAGGTAAAACGGGCGCGCGTATTATTTCAATTCGAACCAGACCGCTAATGCGTTTAAAATCACCCGCACGCGTAGTAATAGCGCGAAAAGTTACGGTCGCGAGAACGGCGGGACAGCTGCGCGCGGCGGCGGACAACACTCTCCCACCTCCTCCGCACGCGTATATAATATATATAAACCCTTCGGTCGGTCGCGGTCTCCCTCCTCCCTCCTCAGCGCGTATCGGTTGACATTTCGAGGGTTGGAGACGACTATTACGCGTACTACTACACGCGTGAGCGTCGAGCGGCCGCCGCCCCGTCTAAATTGTACACACACTGCCGCGATTTCGTCAACGCTCGGCGGCGGTCGAACGGTATCGTCGATTTATTTCATTATTGTGTACGATTACCGAACGGTAGAACGACGAAACGTTCGTGTACACGGCCCGCACGCCAATCTCGGCGGATATATACCGTCCGATTACGATTCGATTGGTGGCAAGTACGCTCCTATATAGCCGACCACGTACGGAATACGACGATTATTATTCGATGGGACGGTTAGGACGGGGCCGTCGCTTTTAATACGCGATAATGCCCGCGCTTAATAATCGTCGATCGAGAGCCAGGAACAATGGGCGCGCCGATTCGTAATCGCGTAAAAGAAATTCGATACCGCGACGGAGAAACGATACGGTATCCAGGGATAGAAATTGCCGGTCCAACGAGCCCGCGCGTATTTATTACGCGAAACATGCGCTACGCCCGATACGTACGCGGTACAGGGTGCCCCTGCTGTTTCTACAGTTTTAACACTTTCCCCGTTAACCCGACGCTTCGTCCGCTCTACACGGTTACCGGGTACGTGGTCGACTTTTGATTTTGAACCGACAACTACTACTAGTCGACCGGGATTTATACGTTCATACGGCGCGGCGTCGTGAAAACGCGCACCGTAGTAGGTATTCGGACACGCTGTGTATGGGGACACGTCCGAGACCAACGAAAATTAAACGAAAACACTCGTAATACCCGTCGAACGGATATTCGTTATTGCGAAAAAAGACACTACCATCGAACTACTACGCGCGAAACGACTACAACGATCGTATTATTTGTAAGTATAATCGACGTCGCTAACGAAATCCGACAAAGTAAAAAAAAAAACGATTTTATTTTGTATTATCACGAAACGGTCGTTGACGGTATAAATTGAGTGTGTGTGTGTGTGTGGGGGGGGGTTGGATACGAATTCGAAAACGGTTTTTATAAAAGATTCGAAAACGAACGCGTAAGATACACCGAAATTTAACAGACAACGTTGTTTAATCCACAACAACCGTTGTGGATGGTAGTAAAGAGAAAAAAAATCACCCTGTACGTACGTATACGAGTAGGAAATAATTCGAATTATAACGTAAACGCGAACATCAAAGAGTTGTGTTAAGGGGGGAACGGAGTCTCGGAACAATTTGATTTTCGACGTTCCGACCGAACGCGTATATACGTATAAGTATGTTACGTAAGAATAATATGTAGACCAATTTCCTATATCGAAGAACGTATAACAATAATAATAATAGTTATGAAAGGAATCGGGCGAGGAAAAAAATGGGAAAAAGGGCGAAACACAATGGCGCAGACGGTATACGTATATATGTATACACGGGGCAGGAGGGACGGGGGGGGGTTTAGTATTCTTTTGATTGTCGAAACACACATATCATAAATAGGTACGGCGTATACGTACGTGTGTACGTAATTTTTTTCGTTCCAGGAGTCGAAAGAACGAAGGGAAGAGGGGCGCGGGCGCGTGCGCGCGCGCTCTTCGAATAAAATATGTTCGGCGACACGACGCGGTATTCCGAGCCGAGGGGCGCGGGGGGGGGTGAGGGCAAGGTGAAAAACGGCCGTTGGGACTTGCTTCTCGTTGCAGGACAAGACGATTTATGGTACGAAAACATTCCCGGGGGGGGAGGGGGGCCCGACCAATATACGTATACACACACGAGCACGTATTCATAAATGTACGACGGGCTAACGTGTGCACGAATACGGCGCGCGTTCGTTTCGCACGCTTATATTCGTCGCGGACATCTTCGACGATCTACGGGTCGCGCGATAAATCTACCCTAACGCGGGGACACGTATTTGGACGGAAACCCGCGGGGCTACCTACCATCGCGCGCGGGCCGTTTTACACGCTTTTTTTTTTTTTTTTCGACGC
>JAIPRN010002171.1:0-33866 GCA_025469175.1 Geopemphigus sp. TES_GeoC_2020
TATATATATATATATATGTACTGTTATTTTAAAAGTACTTTAGTTCTATTATTACATCTCCTCCAAAAAAATAGAACAATTAAAATTGTATTCAAATGTTAATCATCGTAAAATAACAATATTTAATTTCTTCTTTTATTCCTCTATGATAATTACATATATTATTGTATATAACTGATGGACAATTTTTTAAAATATACCAGTAATTTTCGACAAAATTGTGAACAAAAAGTTATCACATTCCCGTTAATGTTAGCGAGCTGAAATAATGAGAAAAAAAAACGTGTATAAACTAATAAAAAATGATATAATTTTTCGATTAATAAAATAAAACGAATGCTTGAAACATTATATACAGTTCATTATTTATATTTTTTTCATTATTTATATACAATAGATATTGGGAAATTGGAATGCTGTGATTGTTGGAAGAACATTGAAGTGGCTAAATTAATTGGTCGGGTTTTCAGTTACATCCTTATAATTATTTTGAATTTAAATTCGAAGGTTAACTGATATGTAACTTTAAATATTAAAATTTTTTAATATCTCAGTTTTTTAGTTACTTAATTGTTTTTCAAATATGTCCATATGTACCGTATAAACATGTCTGTAATATTATCTTATTAACCTAAAGTTGATTTGTCAAATAATTATATATAATATTAAAAATTCCATTAAAATTAATTAAAAAATAATATTTTTATACCACTTAGTAATAATTTATACATAATTAAATAATAAAAATTAAAATTAACTATTTAGATTTTCTAAATCTTTTAAATTTTATACTTAACTAAAATAAATAATCGATATTTTATTTTAAAAATATTGGTACATTAAGTATGAATCGTATTCATAGCACTTTAATCGTTACAAATATAAATTAATTATCGCTGAATTATACATAATTAAAAGGAATTGACTATTTTTCAAAAGAAAAATAATTAGAATATTTCCATATTAAAATAATTTGAATTAAAATTAAAACCTTTTAAATGTTTAATCGAATTGTAAACAACGTATCGTTAAATTGTAATATTATTTATAACTTTTAAGATAAAGTAAGTTAGTGATTAACGATTAGTAAGACTCTTATGTAAACTTTATGCAAACTTAAATACTTACTATATGTATGTACAAATTTACTAATTTATTACGAAATTAATAGTTAGCAAGTAAACAGTTTACTTTATTGTGGCATAAGAAATCTTACAAACATATTTTTAAAAAAAGACATACATTGGTAATATAAATATAAATTTTACGCATTATAGTTCAATATATTTATTAAAATGTAACAATATTTTTCAAAATCTTATATTTAATTTTTATCTTGAATCACACAGAACTCACAAATCAACCTATACGCTTCAAACATTTGTACTTATCCAATATAAATGTATAATTTCAATATTTTTCTAATAATGTTGTTAAATAAAAAGCGTTTATTTTTCGTACTTAACACGGACATGATATAATTTGAATTGCATCATAAAAAAATATTATCCGTTATTTATTATAACCATATCTTCTGACAAAGAAATTACAATTATTTATTTTTTTATTACTTACGATTTCGATTTATAGACTTTTCATTTATAAAATAAGTGTAAATCAGTTTGTAAATTACTATTCAAATAAATATGTTACATAATTATATCAGATTCCTTTATAATGACTACATTGTTCGCTATTGTTCTATTGTTATTCAATATATTTTTTATGAATACTTGGTAGTTAATCTAAAATATTTAATCTTTTTTAATTCCTCCACGTTCTTCTTCATTATACTCGTTCATGATTATATTCTCTTATATTTAAGATATTCATTTAAGATCGAGTGTTCGGTTTGAGGCTTTTATCAATAATCCATTGATAGAGAATATCTAGTCTAGAATCACATTCGATTTTAACTCTTTTATATCTATTGTAATGTTTATTAACTTTGTAAAGAATCGATATCATTAATTGAATCCCGCACTTTTGAGAAAACAAATAGATTAATAGATTTAAAACGAAATTTATAAAACAGATACATTTCAATTAATTTAACTCTCGTTTTACTGATAAACTGCGTCTTTATACTGTAAAAACATTAAAAGTCTCTTATATATTCTTCAAAAGTTGTATAGTTTCAATATAGTTAAAATGTTGTGAAAATTTATAGCGTATTCCACCTTAATTTTTGAATTTCATCCGATTATTTTTTAAATATTTTAATTCTGGCATATTTACTGTTTATTATGGTTTGTACTTAAATTTTACCAACTTTTTGTCTACTTTAAAATTGTAAACTCTCATTTGGTCTTTCATTGGCTTAGAAATTAAAATTATAATGATGTATAAATAATATAATGAAATCACTTATATTTTCTATTGTGAAATATTTAGATAAAAAACCTCTTTATTGCTGATATAAAGTTGAATCATAAGAAATATTTAGTAATTTCCTTTTTATATGAATATCAAAACCTATATGGATATATGCGTAATATTCTTTCTATAAATGTATTTTTCTATATCTATATTTTTTAAATGCTTGTCTATAGTATAATTTCTTTTCTTTATTTTAGATAATTTGAATGTTAAACTTTAAACGGGCAATAGGTGAAGGCATCCCGACCATTTAACCTCGTCGTTTTATTTTTTTAACTTGTTGCCTAAAACACAAAGTTTTATCCTTTCCTAGTTTCTCTAATCAAAATGTGATAAAACTAAGAGAAAGTAACTCGCTTGTGACAAATAATAGCATTTAGATCCAATTAGGTTAGAAACGAGCAGAAGCTTTATATTTAAAGCTTATTAAGTGCTTTCAAAAACCTTTGAACATGTATTGTGTTTCTACTAAGATGCATGGAGGTGAAACAAACAAAACGAATCCTATCTCTTTATTTTATTTTAATTACTACCGAAACATAATAAAAAATATGGACGACGAAATTGGTGACTGACTAAAACTTGCGAAATAACCAAATAAAGTTAATTATTTAAATTGACTCTAGATATGGGATTATAGATAATAATTAAAATTATATGAGTTTACAATTTAGTGTTGGTGATGATGACATACATATAAGTTAAATTATAACAGGAAATCAATACTATTAAACAAGGGAAATAAAATAATCCCGTGTTAATATTCAAAATTATAATAATAATATTTATAAGGCTTATGCAAATTAGTAACATTAATATTTTAAATGTTTATTAAAAATAGAAATATTAAAGAAGAAAATGATTTTGTTCTATAGATAAGTGCCGACTTGTAATTATTAAAAAAAAAACATTATTATTTGTTAAATTCAAGGACACATAGGCAATACAAATTGCATCCAAGTTGTGAACTAGTATAAAAACCTCAGCAAATCAAATTGTGTCCTAAAATTTAGAAAAAAAATTCAATTTTACAACAAAAAAAAAGGCAAGAAAATGGGAATTCATTAATTTTTGTTTAAATTAAATGCAATAAATATTATAATAATTTCTTATACCTTAAATATGTGTACAAATTACTATAATCACTATAAAATATAATATTAAACATGTTTATGCTAAAAACATTAAATTATTGCCATTTTAATTATTTCACATAAATACTACAATTTTTAAACATATATATTACCATCAATAAATAATTTTTTTATATTAACTTTTTCAATACTTTTATCATTACCCTATTAATCAAATTATCGTTAATTTAAAATAAACAATTATTTAGGTTGAAATAAATTATTAATTCTTTGGAATAAAATTTTAAATTTTAAGATGCTAAGTTACGATATTATACAGGTTTTAATTTCGCTGATTGATCCAATAATAAATATATGCAACATATCACTTTTAATTATAATTTATAGTTAAGAAGTAATTTATTTACTAAATCATATATTTTAAATAACAAAATGTACTCAAATAGATAAGAAGTATCATGTATGTATCATTTTTTGATGTTTGTGAGTGTATGTGTATGGACGCATGCAATTTTATTATATAATAACATTAACAATATAATTTTTGTTTTAAAAAAAAATTTTAAAGCATAAATCAATATACGGTTTAAAAATTTTATAAAGCACATGCTGAAACGAATTTGTTAAAAGAGCATAATATTTTATATGAATTCCAGAACATATAATATATTTTAATATTTCTAGGGATAAATATAATATAAACCAAACATAGGAAATAATTAATTTGGATCTGAACACAATTATTACCTTAAATATTTGATGAGTTACGATGCATTTATACTTTGTTACAATTTTATAGCAACCAACATAGCACTCTACATATTGTATTCTTGGCTCAGAAGTTTTTTCGTTTTGTAATTTTTTTCACTTTTTGGACAGGATCCAATTATTTTAGCAAGAATTGTAGTTCTCCTATTTTAAAATACCTACGAGTTCAAAAATAATGCCAATTCCTGCCTTTGAAAACAAATATATATTTAAATGTTTTTCATACAATTCAATGATACTTTCCTAAATAAATTCGTTATTTTATCGATGTTCAAAAAGAATAGACAATTCAATTATATCAAACGAAAAAAAATAAATAGCTTGTAAAATTTTACGATTTTCAACATTTTTTTATACACCTTATTCTATCGCACATATTTATATTTTCGTATTATTATTTACACACATACACAGACATAAAATCATAATGATTAATTAATTTTATATAAATTATTAAATTTGTAATAGATATTTATTACATTGAAAAAATGTATGTATTACGCATACATACATCTTAATTTAGTTTTGGATAATATTAAGAAGCCAACATCCTAAGATATTTATATTATACAGCATTATTTGCTATATTATATAAAAATATTAACAATAAATTTTAAGGACATAAATTTAATAAATAAAGACATTTTCAGTTCTAAACATATTTATTGTGTTTAAATATATGTAAACACTAAATTTCCAGCGACATTATCATTGGTAATCGAAAATGTTTACTTGAAAAATCATACATCTTAAATAATGTATAGAACGTATTAGTTTTATAATATTTTTGTATTTCTGTCTGTTATCACTTTTGGGAGTAGTTACTAAAAGCGAGCAAAAAGTTTTTCTATATATTTTAATGGATTTAAAATCGAACACAAATGGGTTTTTGGACGTGTTTGAACTTTAAAATAAAAACGTCTTAAGTTTTTCCATGAAAATCACGAACAACTGAAAATAAAATGGCAATAATTTTCATAAGTCAATGTTCTTTTTATAGAAAAGATCGATCGAGTTCGTCCAAAATTATTTTTTGAACGCGATTATTTATCATTGTCTTTAAATTAAAATTAATTATAAAACGCTAAGTTGTACGAAAGTAAAGGATGCCAAACAAGTGCCTATTTTACACTCAACCGCTGTATTGTGCCTGCCTTTTTTTATTAACTTATTCTAAACCAAACCTATTGTTATAACTGAAACTAACAAGTATTCAACACCGTGAAATAATATTAAGTAACATATGAATGATTATACAATTTATTACGATAAATTATATTTTTTTTTTCTTAATTTCAAGAGAATTAGACAAGTAATTAAGTATAAATTTCTATTTAACCAATATTTTTCTGCTGAGAAATAAATAAGGGCAGTTTATTTCTATTTATGGAATATATGCACATGCATATTATGATTAAATTTAATTTATGTAAAAAAATATTGTACACAAATATTTTAAATTTCTTAATAAAACGAACTGTCCCTCGATCTTCTTGGAATTCCGACTATACTAAAGAAATCGTACATAATGCACATTCAAAGTAATAAATAAAAATATTCACGAAGAAAACCAACAGTAAGGATTGATGACTAACTAACAGTAAATTTCCCAACCTCATGCAACACAATCAAAGAAAAAGGGATAAAATTAAATACTCTCATAAAGTCATAATTTAAGAAGAGTGATGAATACCAAGAAACTGGAGAAATCCAACATATGGCACATTTTAGAAAATATAAATATACATGATGAATACCGGCCGTAAGAGTTAATGACTAACTAACAGTAGATCGCGCACTGTGTAAGATATTTTCACATGCTGATACTAAAATGTGTACACAGAATTAACCAAACAAAGGAATTCAGAGATACAATCACCACGGTCAACAACACAAGCGCCTCAACACCAAACGTGCTAATTTCTATGGAAACAAGACCCCACGAAGCCTATATAACCCAAAAACTACGCCTCTCAGAAGGGCAGTCGAGGGTAGTCAGAGCAGTCTACAGCAGAGAATAACAGTCGATATGGGCTGCCGGTCGAGCAGGGGAGGGTTTTTTGTCCAACAGTGACGAGTCTTCTATCTACTAGTATATTAGTGAGAAGTCTCTCCAGGAAAAAAATCTCTCGTTGAGTGGAGTAGAGGAGTCTCTCACTAACGCAAGTTCACTACACTTGACGACATTCCACCTACGAACCATCATCAGTCTTTAAAAAGTTGGTATTCCGAGAAACATGTCCAGTCATCTGTCACCAACTTATTTGCATTTTTGTTATTTCAACATTTGTCGGTGAATTCGGAAAGCGAAAGCACCGATCCTACCCTTTTGTTCATACCTCTGCACAACCTCTGGCGTTTCTAGACCAAAGAAATCCACCACAGTCGACTGGGTAAGAAATTACGATTCTGTTTATTTAACACTCGTTATTTTAAATTTAAATTTAATTTTAAATTTTTTGCCTATATTCGAATATATAACCCTTCTTAATTATTTTTCTGAATAATTTTCATATTCACGACCTCGGACAAATCAACTAAAATAACTCAATAAACTTCTCCTATCACTCTTTGACCTATCATCCAGGTTTCCTGCATATTCCCTATTCCCTTTCTCTTCCAAAAAACAATCATTTACCCTCCTATTCCTGTCTTTAATCGTTATCTTTTCTTTTCTTATATTTTCTTTTATTGTTTTTTGAATTATTACAGAATATTTATTAGATGTTAGAGTGGTAAGCATTCGGTTTTTTTACCATGGTTCAATTTCAACCAGTTATTATTATTCAGTAATTTTAATTTTTTCAAAAATTCCTACATTTTTTTTAATATACCTTACCATGATGAGGAAACGGTAATGATCTATGGTTGTTACGGAAGACGATTCAAATTGATCACTTGATTAGATGTTAAAATCGTATTGATATTTGAAATATAAAAGAAATAATTAATCGTCGAATTTAAAAAAAAAATCAATATACTTTGAACACAATTATGATTTAATTTCGTTAGACATCAAATACTCATTATAAGACATTATTATAAAATATCGGGTAAAAACTATGATAATACAATATGAATAATAACTGCAATACATATATCATAGACATTATTAATTTTTATGTAATTATACAATAAAATTATTCCTCAATATTTAACAACAATTTGTTATCCAGGCAATGGATAACGATTTTGCGTCAGTCAACCAGTGACGATTTTTTTCATTCAGTCCAATAAAAAGTAAGTTATTCCATTAAACAAAAGTAATTATTACTATTTTAAATGTTAATTTTTGAAAAAAATTGTTAATACGAAGTGTTTATGTCGAATTGTTTTATAAAATAGTTAACCTAACGTAATTAAAAATGTTATTTCTTAAATTATGTTTCTTATTTAATACCAACTAAGTACTGCTTTATATTAAACACGTGTTACAAACAATAGTCTGTTTATTATTTGCTTTTGTCAGACATATAAAATTAGGGCGTAATTATATAAAATATATATATATTATATAAAATTAAAAACTAGACGAATATTTGAACGATTTAAATAACTTCAATTTTATTTTAACAGAATATTTGAATTCAGCCACCTTTTTTAGGGTTTTTGTGATAGTAAATTTTATATTTAATTTATTTAATTTCGTCAAAAAAAAAACAAAATTAACGATTAAGTTATTCCAATATTGATGAATATCGAAACATTTTCTATATTTCGGTTTAATTTCATGATTACCAAGTATTGTTTTTAAACAAACACTCCACACTCTTATAAGTAGTAATATTTAGAGTGGAAGTATTTCTCATTGAAATTATTATCACGTATAGCTTACGAGTCAACTTTTATAATACATTGAGATATTTTTAGACATTTTGATAATTATTCTAAGTCAAAAAAATTATAAAACTTTAGAATAAGAATCTGAAATACGTAAATTTCTATATAACTTAGAATTGTTACCATTCTGCTTAAAAAATATATTTCAAATTATTATTCGATGATTAATATTAAAAAATACCACACTTTTTATAAAAAATATTTGATAGTGACCGAGAAGTATCAAGTTTATGTCATAATAGAATCTCATTGGCATTTTTATAGTAGACGGTGCGGAAACTTCAATTAGTTTTGTTTAAAGATGTTGACGATTTTATAAAAATTTTCTTCATAATCAAGATTTAAGGGCACGTTATATTAGTCACGGTATTAATTAATAACTAAATAAATATTTCGCGTTAATATTTTGATTAATTTAAATATTATACGAAATTATTTCAATAATTCCAGACCAACTTTGCTCTAGTATTCGATGTAGTAGAGGTATCGGGTTCGTTAACGTAGTTGCGAGTAAAGGGTTAGAAATGTTCGAAAATACTCGTACTTAGGTGGCGGATGAAGAGCGCTCAAATAGACCTGTCCCAACCATTACGCCAGATATTGTTCGGAGAATTAACTGTGGTGTGCTTTTAATGTTAAATATTTCTGTCCATCTACGCATTGTACGAATATCCATGCTGTCTGGACCATTTTTTTCCTTTTTATATCTTATGAATTTCAGTGTTAAAAAAATAACATATAACCGAAAGCGCTAAAATTGGGTGAAATCGTACAACACATCTCCTATCGTGATGAACTATAAAAACGCGCTGAATGTAGATACAGGGTATCTGAATGTAGATACAGTGTGATTTGCACTAGTAAAATTGGTAGGAACGTCGTTTTACCCTTTCCCTAGCTACATATTAGTAAACTCGTATATCGATTGCAACGAACACTAAAGAGAAATTGGACACGACTTATTGAATGATCCTCGAATTTTTAATTATATTCAGTAACGTGTATTTATAAAGAGAATTTTGGGTTGAAATCGAGGAAAACATTGAAAATACACGAAAGGTGTGATTAATATTATAATAATATTTGTTATTTAATAGTAGGTTTTTATATGTACTTATCCATTTAGTATTACTATTTACTAGATACAAATAACACTTATATATTATATAACTCAAATAATAATATTCAACTCCACTTCTTCCAAATACTCGAAAAAGGATAATTAATATTACTAAAATTGAATTCGTTTAATATATAATAATCAAAAAATATTAAAAAATATTTTCTGTATTTTGTGTAAAAAAATTGTATATTGTTGGTATTTTATTCGACACGGGACAGTGTTTAAACATTTTAAGCTCAATTCGGCTATATATGTATACAGTTTGTGTCAAAAATTAGGGTGTGGCTTCCTCTTAAAAAAAATTGAACTACATCGGTGTGCACCAACAATTGACGTCCACGTGATTAAAGTATGTGCCGAAGTAATTCCATTTCCATCGTTATCGGCTGACAGACGACAGGACTTTAACACGGTTAGAGGAAGGTCGAACATGGCACATTGGGTGTTTTCATGATTCGTCACGCGTGCCGAATGTCGTGTAAACTGTGTGGGCCATCATAACGAACGCGTCTCCTTTACGGTTAGTTGCCAACGACGATTGGAACTATAAAAAAAAAAACTGTAAAAACCGTCGTTTCCGAATGACAATCCATCAATTTACGTAACGAGTTTGTGGAGAAATTATTGATAATTTTTCAAAAAAAATTTTTCCAAATCGTCGCTTTTTAACATTTTGTGCCTACGTAATGGAAAATATTACGTGGTATTTCATTTTTTATTTTTTATTACTTTTTTTTGTATGCAAAAAACCAAATGCCGTATGTTGTAAAATTGAAAAGATTATCCTCTACCGTCTTCGCCAAAAATTAAATTTCCAATTTTATTTAACTTGGTCACGCGTATTTGCCTAGTAATAAGACAAAAAAAAAAATTACCAAGTAATAATATATCCCACCGTGTATGTAGTTCGATGGGTAAAATGTTCTCTACTGTCACACCAAGCCAGGAAAAAACGTTGGTTAAAACACATTTATAATAATTATAGTCTTCACGTTTCCCGTCAGACTCACTTTACCATTCTAGTTCGTAAAAACAACAAATAATTGATTAGACGAACACATATTCATGTATACAATACACGCATTATAACGTTATATAATTTTATAAAATTAAGACGTACATTTATGTCTAACAAGTAAACGGTGAAAAAGTATTAGGTTTCGATTGTATATAGAAAATTACATACTTTTATCAATACGAAATGGATCGATTAAGAAAAGAACCTCCCGAACGAACGAATGTTTAATTGAGACGAGCAATTTGACTAATATACGCGTGAAAACTTCTTTTATTTATTTACGGAACAGTCGTGTGTAGGCAATTTGAAAATACGCATGTGCGCGGCTAGTAAAATAGTATTATTGATAAGTTAAAAAGCCGTAGCTTTACTATAAATGTGTAAAATGAGTAAATGTTTTTATAAAATATAAGCCGGATTAATATATAAATAAATACTACAACGTGTTTCATAATACGTAATAAACGATAAGACAAATAATGGTTTTAAACGTAAGTATGACGAAAAATTCGTAGAAAAACTCGTTTCAAAATTGCGTTGACCAAACATGTCGAATTATGCGGTCTATCAAAAGGGTTTCGTATTTTCAAAATGTACCTCGTTATAAGTCGTAACCGTTTAACTGATTTTCAATTATAACGAATATTAAATTTTTCACGCTCAAATATTCTGCTATTTCTTACAACTAAAGCGATGCTCTAGAACTTTGGACATTTCGTTTTAAAATGATTGTAATATAACCTTGTTTAATCGTAAAATATATATTAAAAAACAAAAAAATGACGAATATGTTAACAAGTATTTACAAATTGTCTGTTTCAATTCAAATTGTCATGAAACATATTTTATACTTATCTACCCTACAATTCGACAAAAACATACAAACGTGTTAAACGTTCAAAGTCCAGAGATTATTTACTATTGTAAAACGTTGATTGTAGCGATTTAGGAAAATATAAAATTTTTCGGAATAATACAAGATCTGAATTTCCATTGGATATATCGGTACAATATACGATTACTACATTAATGTAAGAAGATGCGATCAAATTTTCCAAATATACGCATTATTACATGATCGACAAAAATCGTGATATATTATTCATTACGATTTTTAATGGTAACAGTGGTAGTTGTAGTGTATGAAAAGACAAGAAAGGCGTATACCCCTACGATTTTTTTTGGTAAATTAAAAATACGTTCGATACAATTGTTCGCCTTATTATATAATTATCAAATTTTATATAATTATTCTAAATTTGTGTAACGCGTGCTATTCTACTGAATTAGTATTAAAACGTATACAATGTATAATGATAATAATGCGATTATAACGATAGAATTTTCATAAGGCTAGAAAATAAAAACAAATTAAATCGGTTTTTGAGGCGAATACTGATTAAAAAAAAAAAATAGAAAACTAAAACAATAAGCGTCCAGATACTTCATATTCTCTCAGTTATTTTTATCACCTGTAAACATACTATTTTTCAATCCTTACTTGTATGAAATTTTAAATCTAGTCACCCTTAGATGGTTACATAATTCATAACATTATTCAACAAAGAGACTATATGCAATAACCAAAAATTTTAATATTCTGTTGTTTCGTTCTTCTAAATTATCGCGTACCAGTATAATATTATATTTAAAAAAGAACAAATCAATACATTCTTAAAGCAATAGCTCATAAAGTCATTGTGGTACTAGGTTTATTATTAAAATATTCACAAAAATAATATATTTTTAATTTTTCAATAAATTCGTTTAACTTTAATCAAAAAACAACTACCAATTACACGTTTTTGTGAAAATGTATATACAATTGGGCTCATTATCAAACGATGATTTAAAATTCGTATATTATGTTTTTTAGGATTAAAACAAAAATTAAATATATATTAAAATTAAACGTCCTAAAATTGGATAATTTACACAATTATCAAAATAATTAGCTCAAAGAATTTCACCAGTATATACGTGTAGTATACATACTATACTATACTATACTATACTATACTATGCAATACGATAGTCTACTAGTACTATACGTACTATAATATACTAGTATATATACGTATTTATATATAAGAACACAACGTAATTTAATAAAATATAAAACTAAATGATCCGACATTATTAGTAATTCGTTTGAACAATTTTTAAAGCCCTAATAAATTACTTTGAAAATTAAAATATTTTTACGTATAATTTTGATGTATATTATTATATATTTTTAATACCATTTTTAGTAATTACCTAGGTAAGGAATATTTTAATTTAAACGCTATATAATTATACAAAACTTCCAACAACCTTTTTTCTTCGCAAACGATATCACAAACAAAATCTTTTTAGTAAAATCAATAATGTTTTTAATAAAATTCAAAATATTAATTTTTATAATTTATCTTAAATAAACTCGTTATGTTTGTAGCAAAAATAATATATGCAGATTGCACGCAGAATAATTGACAAAAGATTATACAGACCTTCAAATTTTTAAGATATTTAATTAAAATTATAACTCGAATTTTATTAAAATCGTAGATGTTTGACAAATGTAGATTTCGGTTCAAAAACCATATTATTTATATCACTATTGGTATTGAATTTAAATACCTACAGAATATAGGACATTAACCTTTAAATACAAAACATTATATTATTATAATTACAAAATTATTATATAATTTATAATATTAAAATAAAGCTTTTAAAAGAAAAATCGTTCAAATGTTTGGTGATAGCTGATTCGTGATTACTAGCCAAAAAGTCTTATACAACTTTTATGCTACATACAAATCAAAATTTAAATAATACATATACTAATAATATATATTTATCATTTCTGTAGACTTAAGATTTTACTGATATAAATCACTATCAAAATTATAAGCTTTTATTAATCTACTTTAAAGGACACCTACATTTAATAATTAATGCATAGTAAGAATCAAAATTACTATTAAAGTATTTGATAGCAAAAAATATATTTAATAACTTTATCACATTTGCTTTCCAATTTTTAGTAAAACAAATATTTATATTTGCGTTATCTAATTTTTTTTCGAATAAAGTAATTCACGAATATTTCAAAAAATAAAAACGTTCGAATGAAAAAAATTACTGATATAACGGAATGTTTCAATGGGCAGCAAGTCTTAACAAGATAATGCTATAGAAGACACACATAACTGTCAACGCAATAACAATCAAGGCAACATCTGCTAGAATACTATAACCGTCCGATACATTACATTGATTAAGAACTACGAATAACGACAAATAAAGCCACAAAAGTAGTAAATTATTGAAGATAAATTATATAAGTGTAATAATCTTCGGAGAAAATGAAAAAAATTGAGAACTCTTACATACATTTTGATGATAATAGCAACAATAAACCCAGCATTTCCATACGTTCTCACATATGTATATTTCACCATCGTACCGAGTGGGTACAAAAATTAAAAATATATAATATTTTATTAAAAAAAAATATTTTTTGTAACAAATACTAAATAGGTTTACGTTGGACTTAAAATATTTATATAAATAATTTAATCAAGTATATGATTGTACGTAATCAAGTATATATTGTCCATTACCGTGAAACTCAAATTAATATAAATAATTAATAGGACTATAATGTATAATAAACAAATAGTATTATTATCATTTTAAGAAGATTTAACTTATTTAGACAACATTGTTTTGAAAATAGAATAATTTTAAAAGTTGAATACACGTAATTATCAAACATGTATTTAATCAGAAGGATCCTCAAAGATCAAAGTGATATATTATTTTTAAAGAAAAAACGGTTCGTTTAGTTAATATTTTTTGAAGTGATAACGAATATAATATTTCTTAATAATGTATTCCCGAACTTACTTTTGTAATATTTTAGAAAATTAATTAAAACAATTAATTCATTCATTCATTATGCCTTTTCAATGTTTTTTACTGTCTGATTACCTATTCGATATTAATAATTGTATCTCGATATAAAATTTAAAAGAAAAATCCTAATAATTATTAATAATTATAATATTAAGTAGTGTTTTTATTTAAAAAAAAATTATTTTTTCCGTCTTTTTGTAAACCATCTCGACCACCTGCGTTCACAACTATTGAAAACAAATCGTATTTTCAGCACAATTGGTCACGGAATTTTTATACATCGACAGTGATTGAAAAAAAATGCCAAAAGTACGCAGAAATAACAGACCAACAAATAGGTGTTGCCTTTCCACCGTCTTTTACTAGTTTCATTCAATAATTTGGTACACACTTAATACTGTTTGTTGGTTTTCGATGAAGATTTCAGGTATGGAGTAGTGTATGAAAAACAAACACAACCAGAGACGGTAGTGGACATAATATTAAAGTGGAAAAATGGAAATGTTTTGTGTGGTGAAACTACAAGGGTAGTGAGGCGTGCATTACACTGCAACGAGAAGTGGAAAAAAAGTTTTGTTCGATGTATTATCCAGATTAAAACAAAAAGGACCCATTCGTTTTATCTGTTGAACAGAGCGTCCGGCCCGGAATACTAATTGTGAATTATCGACTTTCGTTTAATCGACATCGTTCAGAAGTTATTTAATGCAGCGTTGGGATTTTTCCCTCGAGAATGGGGCAAAAAATACTATCACCGACCATTTATTTATTTTTATTTTTATTTTTGCGCGCCATTCACATACATACATACATAGTTTCTCAACCGAGAAACCTCTACACTCAAATAATATATTTCACGTCCACTTATGGTTATTTCAAGTATCGTTTTTTATTACTGGAATTGGCACGAGCCACGATGGTATTTTGAAAGCTACAAATAACGAGCGTATAAATTATCCTGTAGTCAAATGCAACGCAAACCAACAAAATCTTTACCGATCGATTGGAAAATAAAATGCGCGTTTATTAACTGATCTTAAGTATTGATACTTACAAAAACATTGTGTACGTGACTTTTTAATTAACAAGTACTGTACAAATTTTGAACCAAATTTATATATTTAAACGTTTTTAATGACGATACATGCGTAAATTGAATTTATAATTAATACGTCGCGTATAACGTACATATAAGGTAAACATTACGGCCTTTAAATTTGACATTTAAACGATATACGAGTTAATTTGGATTTTAAAACAGTTTATTAATTTATTTAGTGGTTATATTCAGTATAAGTTCCCATATTTTATCATAAAAATACTGTTTCACGAACACGATATAAAACATTCTTATTTGCGTCAATAATATGAAATTGATTCAATATTAGACATGTATGCCCTAAAATCTTCAGAAAAATAATATTCTTCAGAATACAAAATTAAGCATGTGGATTCTTGTTAAAATTATACAAATAATTTAAAATAATTATCTATATGATAATTACGATAAATATTTTTTTAATACGGTATCGTTATAAGTTTAAATTAAATTGAAAAGTAATATTTGTAAAGACAAAAATTAATCAAGAAAGTAAATGTATATTATTTACCTAAAATGTATCCTACTAATATAAGACTTTTTATTCGTATAATTTGTTTAGATAAAATTTTACACTATTTTCTAAATTAACATTCAACTCATTAAGTATAAAATATTAATTTCATATATTATTCGATATCAAAATTTCATGACAAAAATCTTATTAACCTGTAATTGTATATTTTGCGAAATAAATATGCACTAGATATATTTGACAGTGTCTATCCTACTGTTGTATTATATGTCAAATACTTAACTAACGATATTATTATGTGCTGACATGTTACTCTTTAGCTAAATTATTGTCAATTTTTAAAATCGATTTTTCTTATACCTATTTGAAATAATTTTCAAAAAAGAAGTTAGCCCATGGACTATTTTATTTCAAAACAATTACGTTAATAACCGTATTTTTTGGCATAATATACTTTTTTATGTTTCACCACAATACCTGTTACTGATTAAAAACAACGTCGTTACGTCAATATTCTAGTATAGTATTGATACATAAATATATTTTTTCATTATGGCTGACAATTTTATACTTCATCGGCGTAAATTTAATAATCCTTATAGATTTAACATATTTGTTCCTAGGATTTTTCGTATACAACCATTGCTGTTCTTCCCAGTAATCAACTAAAGCGGTAGTTGGGATCACTTTTTAACATTCCACTAAAATTAAATTACAGCTATTGATATAGCTATTATATTACGTAAAATTCCACACTACCAATGACATCTGTAGATTTTTCTACTTACAGCGTATACGAGCGTTAAAAGAAATTGTTTTTGAATACAGAGGATTCTGTCTTTTTTTTAAAAGATTATGTTAACAATACGGTAGGGACAGACTCTACATACATTTTTCGTTCAGTTTAGTAAAAAAGGACGCCAGTAAACAAATGGCATATTTTTGTAAAAGTTTATTCTTCTATATTGTGATCACATATCAAATCAGTTACTGTTCTAGCAAAGCTATTAGATACTTTTTTAAAACTCGATGATATTTATTTTTTTTTGTCCATTTACATAAACGTAACTCTATAAATAGTTCCTGGGCTTCATCTGGAAATGCAGAAATCGCTTTAATATGATTATATTTTGCGTTAATTAAAACAATAGCCAATTTATTATCGTTAAAGATTTTAATTTCATTATTTCTCGACATTATGCATAAAGCGTAATCAAACAAATTTTACTACTGATATTATTCGCATAAAATCGTAACAACTAGAAGTTGATAGTCACATTCACTGTTTTAAACAATTAGTAATTCGATTAAGAGTATCGTTGATTATGTTACACAATTCTGACTGGATATTTTGGTTAAAAATAATCTTTTTCAAATTGAAAATATAATACACCCGCTTATATATATTTCCATAGTTATCACACTTATTCCAATTTTCTGCAAACACAAATCGCAGGCTGGTAGTAGCTATAACCCATAACCAACTAAATAAACACTTAGGCCATCAAACGACAAATAAAGAGATAGTATGTTTGTAATTGAATAACTTCATCTGTTATAATAAAATAGTCAAACCCGTGAGATTTTTAATAATTATTTTTTAGAAAATTAAATTCTACATGATTTTTATGTAAGACACTTTATTCAACTATTCACCAAATATTTTTAAGTAACCATAAAAAATCAATTTTACAAAATAAAATATTTTGTAGTTTATTACTTGTCTCGACAACTATTACATTTATGAAACATTTTGCATGGAGTATTTTTATAGACAATTTCAGGTTCTAAAATTCGATTTCTATACATATTTTTATGCAACGTGCTATAGATTTTGAATAAAATTTGAAAAACTATAAAACTACTATATTATACAATATTTTACCTCTCTTGAGACACATGATGGGGGTGAGTTATCGTGACCAAATTTAACTTAAATTAATTTCTTGAAGTATCGAACAAAATGGCGCGGCTCTGGATCGATAATTCGAATGTTTAAAAATAAGGACCACCCTAATATATAATTTGTAAGAGACGAACGAATCATAATATACATATACAAAACGTTCGGCTTTACACTTACGTTAGTATTCAAAGTCGTATAATAAATGAATATATTTGAAAATCGATTTAAAAGAATTAACGTCACTGTTTCAATAATTGTGTTAAAATTGTATTTTTAACAAAAATTATTTTCTTCGCAATATCCAAATACATAGTTTTTCTTATAGTTAATGAAATATGAATAAATTTATAACGAGTATAAAATCAATATAAAAGCGTGCACAATTCTAGATTGACGATTACATATAATAATAAATGAAATGCAAATTATTTTATCCTATGCTTTTAATATCTGTATCGAATAAGTATAGTTTTATACTTTTACCCGTGACGTTAATTTCAACGAATAATATTATTTGTCAACCTAAATGATCACGTAATATCGATAATCTAATTAGTTTAAGGCGCGTCTAATTTAAAAATTAAAAAATAATCGCATATATTTCGAATTAAAATACATATTCCCTAATATCGTCTATTTTTATTTGCATATAAATTATACCAGCTTTTAAATACAAACGTATCGAGGAATCTAATTAAATTCATATCTATAATTATAAATTATTCATAGGTAATATAGGTTGAAATATAAAATAAATAAGTTCAGTATGGATCAAACTATTTTTAAAATAAAGCGTAAAAATGATTAAACATTGTCAGGATTTTCCTACTGTTTCTATTTTTATAGTCGTAATTAACGAACAGCAATTAAAAAAAAAGGTACCTAACGAGTCAATTAAAAATGGAAGGTTCAACTACCTTATATGAAAACTAGTTTTCCAATTAATCAAATTAGGAAGTGGTTAATAACGATATCCAGTAAACGTATCGTCATCGTTAGACGTTAAAGTTACGCTTAATTAATTTAAAATGTACGGAACTTATTCGGGGTTAATACTTCAAATTTTTTGCGAAGAAAGTTACTGTCGAGTGATGAAGAATAGCGTAGATTTTCAAATGGATGATATACATTTTACTTATTCTAATTAGATATTTTTCGTATGTGTACATACGAATGAACCTTAATATATAACTTTAAATACAGACCTAACCTCGTCCTTTGGGTAAAACTTTTAATACAATTTTCGATTTAATACTAATTAATCAAAAACGACACCATATTTACAGTTTCCATTACACAACGCCTTTAATTGATTATACAATAGGAACGTACGATAATACTAATACTCGTACTTTGTTACAATAAATTAACTGTTTTATTAAAATACTACCAATTACATCGTTACGAAGTAATTATATAAATTATATAATTTGTACTATGTTATGTAATATAAAAACCAATATACGATTCTTATAGTAATAATAACGTCTAGATATGAAAATACAAAAAGACAATAAAATCATTAAGTACGGTCATATTTGCAAATATTTTACACACATTTTGTTGATGAAATTTTTGCTAAGTATTAATTATCAAAAATACTTATTTAGACTAATCAGTTTTTCAAAAAAATCTAGCATGTCTATTTGAAATATGAAGTTATTATAAATTTCAGAACCTAGTTATAATAATAATTTTATCGACAGTCATGATATCAGACCCTAAATATATAGTACTTAGTACGTACTTTGAGCGTACTATATATATATATGGTATATATATTTTTTAATTAGATCAAAATTTTAATAAATGCTAAACTTGAAAAAATAATTCTGCAAGAAAAAACTAATCGAGGAATGGAAAAGGAATTAAAATACATAAACAGTCGATTGAATGAGTACCCATTAATAGATCGTTTTTGTAAAAATATTCTATGAAATCAAATTTTAATTTGAACAGGTTAATCACAACGCGAATCATGTATGTGTGGTACATTATAGTCCTGCCCCTAAAATCGTACAATATATTAAAAAGTTTGTTCGTTACACTTAACCAAAATAGTTACAAATCAATATAAACAATTCTTTGATAGCATTTGTATTATTTTCGATAAAAATATAATTTCTTTTTTTATTTGTACTTACACCAGTTTCGTTTTTTAACTTACAGCCTTAAAAGTACAATAATAAATATTAATTATTCGTTAAATACAATATCCACACTATGTTTATATGTATAAATTAAGTATACAGTTAAGTACCACGTAGAATGACTTTTTGTTTTCCTAGAATATTTAACGAAAAGCGAATGTTTTGTTCAAAGTATACTGTAAACAGTTTTTTTTATTATCATTGTAGATATGACGTGAATTGTAAATAACTTTTCTCGATGATATTATGCCGTGGCTCAAATAACACGTTAACGTAAATGTCACCCTTAATTGGCCTTTATTCTCATTTAATTTACCGAAAAATAGTGTTCCCCGTGCGTATTATTAAAATGAACACTAGAGTGCGTGGTCTTTATTATAAAAGACGTATACATTCGTATAGCATTATATTTGTGAATAGATATTTATTACATTCAATATATTTTCATGAATGAAAAACGTTGTTATAAAAATACAATTACAGTCGTAATATCTTGCCTTATCAATAATATATCATAGTTTTTAAGAAAAAACGAAAATAAACAGAGATGAAAATTTGGACTAATCGATCAAAAGATGTTCTAGCAAACGGAATACAATATTTATTGACCAATTCTCCTACTAAATACAGTAAAATAATTAGATAGTCATTCATTGGGAAAATTTTCTTAATTTCACCATTATATATTAAAACAGTTTTCGTTTATTCGTCTTATTGATTTATTTTCTTTTGTGAGAAATCTTAACAAAAATAATTCGTAATTTAACAAAATTATTTTTAAGCTCAAGTAATCGTGAGAATTTATTTTTTGTAATATCATTTTTATTCGAACTAATCCTCTACTTATTCATATTATTCTAAATTACGTATCTTCTCCTTTTTTCTTTGCTTCCATTACTTTCTCGTATTCTCTTCCTTTATCCTCTTCTTTTTCGTCTTTTTACTATTTCTTCTTTGTTTTTCTTATTCTTGGGATAAATTGGCTACATATGGTTCATCTCTTCTAATGTATATCATACCCAATTTATAAATATAGAATTGTTCCATTTATTCCGCCTGCTTTGAATACCATGCATATGGTTTTTTACATCATTTTAATTCCACAATTTAAAAATCTTATAAATTATAATTTTATAATGTGGGTGTTTTATTATTTTGTACACACTGTTATATATCTTTAACATAAACAGTAATTTTAAAAATATTCGTTTATTTATAAACAATTTAAAATACACGTACGTCTAATAGGATATTAAAGGAGCATTTCTTATTTTTTCTAAAATACTATTAGAAGTCGTAAATAACGCACTTCCACTGTAAAAGGTAACAGTTCTTTTGTCCCTCCATTTTATTACAGACATAACGTCTTAACCTTTATTCGAATCGTAATTACTTAAGTACCTTGATTACGTCAATGTGCTGATTGGTTTAATTATGAAAATGAAAAGTGATAGTAGTGCGAATTCTAGTAAACAGAATAATTGAACGAAATAAAAGTGATAGTAGTGCGAATTCTAGTAAACAGAATAATTGAACGAAATAAAAGTAATATTTCTTCTACCACTAGATTTCGTGTCTATTATTCAAATCAAAATTGCTTTTATATTCTTTTCGTAAATGATTTATATTCTTGTTTGCATCATATAACATTAGTATTGAATACTAAATGGTATGAAACGTTTTGATATATTAAGTTATACCGTTAGTTTAATTTTTCACATTTTAAATTAATCACTCCAATTAACTAAAACTTAACTGTCACAAATCTATGGAAAAATCAAAGAAAAAAGCAATTACTGTCTTATTTTACGATAAAAATTATATTTATTGCTTCGTATCCCACAATTTTTTTCATTGCTCGATATATCTTGTAAACAAATTATTCCATTGCATAATAACACTGTCCGCTAAATGAATATTGCCATGACATTTATTAAATAAATAAAATAGTTAAGATACCAATTTTATTTCTTCGACGTATCTACAAGAATTGCAAAATATGAATAATTATCCATCGATTAAGGTCTGCAAATTTAAATCCGTAATTTTTTTATCACAAATATTGTTAGAGATTAGGATACGACTCCTATTTAGAACTATAGCGTAGGTATTTATAAGAGCATAAACTAATAATATCTCTTATAAATAATTGACACACGTAAAATTAATTTTTTTGATCTCTTAAGTCTTTAATTGTATTAAATGAGAAAAATCGTCATATCCTTGTATTGTGTAATAATTAATTACATACGTACAAACGTAAGTTTCAATTACTACCTAAATAATACAAAGTATGATATTATAATTAGTATCGTGTTATTATTAAATTTCAAAAATCATGGAATTATCCAATAATATTGAAATTGTATATTTAATAATTTCCGATAATAACTGTTTTACGTACACCATCACGGAAAATGGTTAATATTCTAACTTTACTATATAGATTCATAAATAACGACAGGGTTGAACTTTCTTTTATTTTTATATTTATATTTTTATATTTATATTTTGGTATTTTTTATAAACATTTAAAAATACTGATAAATACAAACGGTTAACCGATGATATGATTTCGAAATTATAACATTTTATGATAATACCTGAAGAGGGGATGATCTGATTTGTAGAAGTCAAAACATACATTGTTCCTAATTCAATTCATCACGACAATTCACCACCACACATGTCATTGGTAATCTTTGATATAAACGTGGCACGCTACTTGACGGTACGTTCACAAACTCACGATTTATTAGTAGCCAGCGAACATTGTTTTATTTTTAAAATATAAACCTCCGTCAAAACAACGGAAATTCACCACGATAGATGTGACGGGATAACAAAATAAAATTTTTGAACGCAATTATAAAATATCATTCTGGACCGTTTTCAAAGGTGTAAACACCGTTGGGAAAATTGTATCAACCAATTAAGGGAGTGAACAAGTTCAATAACCTGTAAATAACTAGCCCAGAAAAATGTAATAACATTTCAAACCTTACTAGAATACTGACAAACAAAAAATTTGACCGTTATTGGATCAAAACCAAGATTTTCTAAGATTTGTTTCGTATCGATTTATCATTTATGCTAGAATTATGATTCAATAGTGACTAATAATTATTTCGTTATTTCATTTTAATTATTAGGGAAAATATTATTAGCCGACATTTATAGCAATTATATTGTTCATATTACTTTAAACTTTGTTTGGTGACAATTATACAATAATATTATTGAAATGATAAATACTAGTGAAATTTCAAATAATTACTACATCAAAATTATGAAACAATAAAGAATACAATAATCGTATAAAATGTTCGGTTTTTGTACACATTGTTTAAACAAAGTACAAATAATAAAACATGATTGTGTGTGTACCTATTATATATAAGATTTATAATTATAGTGCAAAATGAAATGAATAAGTATTCTTATGAGACAGTTTTGCCAAGACAAAATATATTGTGCAAATAATTTAAAATTCTTAAACGCGCATATTTTTAGTATTCACCAATAACCAAATAAGTTTTTTTTAAGTTTGAAAAGGAATTATTAAGGTAGTATAATCGTCTAATTACCTTACCATGCGAAATAATTAGGCGTGTATTACCGTAAACCGTAGGGTATACAATTACTAGAATAAAATATATAATTAGCTTTGTGTTACTCATTATAACAACGAGGATAGCTCCATCCATATTTTGAGCAGTTGTTGAATACATGTCAAGCATCCAGACAAAATCATTCGTGTAAAATGTTTGAACGTCGGACAAAATGTGTAGGGAACGACTTAACATAATTATTTTAAAATTCAAACAAACATAAAAATTTTGTTTTGTTTTATATGACACACAAACACCGATACATCTATATGTCCATAGACTGTAGATATAATATAGTTCAGTACAATTTATGTCTATTGCATTGTTAAGTTATAGTAACAAAAGATAATATATATTTTTGGATCGTCATAAATACAAATTTAATTTATGTATTAAATATATTTATTCGCAACTCGCTCATGGTTTTCATATTGTAAATACAAATAAAAAATAAGTCTATAAATTAATATAAATTCAAATATACTATTTATGCAATTCACATTATTTATGTAAGTAGTATTTTAGCAGTCATACGATTTATATTCATTAAAATATACTAACAAACTGATTGAAAGAATATACAATCAATATAAACAAGCTTTTGTTTGTTATTTTAGCAAAATATTTTATTACGATGTCCATACAATAATTTATAAATAATATTATTTATAGTCATAACATTCTTTGTAAATGATATTATTCAAAAATAAACTAGTAATATGTTAAAAATATATTTAATAATGACGTTTATTTTCTATATTTTTTTTAAGTTTAGAACGAAATTAAAAATATATTGGTTTTAAAATAATGAATTTTTTGAAATTATTTATTTTGTTTGTACAAATATGTTTATGTAAGAGAAATGCAAAGATGACTTTGGCACGCGTTATTTTCAGGGAGCATTCTATATCTGATTTGTACTTAATTTAAAGTGTTTTTCGATTTCTCTAATAACATACTTAAACGTAACTAAAAATTACAAAAAAAATCGGTAAAATTATCAATAAGTATAGTTTTTGTTTTGTTTTTATATTCAAATTAATTTATTACGTCGCTCATAAACATTTTTTGAATATAACCATTTATCCTCGCTATCAATTTCGTAATAATAAAAAACCTCTAAAATCTCTCTCAAATTAACTAATTTAACTATTATTCTTAACACTTATAGCTCGTTATCTTGTATCAATTATTATTTAAAATAATGACCAGATAATTTCAGATTCGACTAATACACTGCAACATCATAACAATAAAACCATATTGTAGACTTACCTAAATATATGCATAAACTAATAATATATTAAAAGTGGATATCTTATAGTTAAGATTTACGTAGTTTTTTTTATATTAAATATTTTTTCCAATTGCTGTAGTTGATATTATGGAAAGTATTGTAAAGTTCCGGTAGGATGTAAAATAAATATATATATATATATATATAGTTATATAATTATTAGGTTGTATATGTATATGAATAAATATTGGCATCATCATATGTAGTCCATAAGATTAATTGTATTCGATCATACGGTTATAATTATAATGTAATATCGATAATTTATATCTAGACATGCGTGAGTGTATGTTAATTTATTTTATTTCTTTAATTGAAACCAATTTACCAAATATTAAAATGAATTTCTTTTTTTGTTAATTAATTAAAATTACAAAAAATAATAGTGTACTCATATTGACAGGTCTATACGATCCTCTAATGAAACAATGTAAAAATTAAAAATACTTTATTAAATTAATATATATAATTTGAAAATTTAAAAAGATGCCATACACCTATTTACTTACATGTGATAAAGATCACAGAAAAATACAGAAATTCATTTGAAAATTAATATTTAATTCTTTTCGCACTTTTAATTAAGAATAAGTTAAGGTTATCTATTAAATCGTTATAACTGTATATTTATTAGATAATTCATATTTATAATGACAAGAATGGTTTACTATGTTTTACCCGTTACCTAAAATACATTAAATCTTTTTTCGAACATGACTATTCATATACACTATTCTCTGATTATAATTTATTATTAGTTACAAAAACACGGCAAATTTATAGTTTTGAATTAATTTCAAGTGATATTCTATATTAATATGAAATACTAATAAATTGTAGATATCTTTATAGAGAATATAATATTATCGTACTAACAATTCATATAATGTCATATTGTGAATAACTTTGGTTGGTATAGTATTGAGATAACATTCAATAACTGATAAATGCAAAGTAGCTTAGACTACTGATAAAACGTTCAAGTATCGTGTATTTATTATAAACAGACAATCCAAGTAACTGTCTAACCCTATTTTAAATTCAATTTTTAAATATATTTATGGTAAATAATTAGTTCAATAAGTCATTAGATAATGGTTAAACTTACGAAAGAATACGGTACATTTCTTGGTGACCAACATTCATCAACAGGTGATATTAGTCAACCAGTCTCCAACATTCCAGGTTCGTAATAATAATTCTTACAATATCTATTGTTCATCAAATATATGGTTATTTTAAAGTTTTTCTAAAATTCAACAATTATATCTTAACTTTCTCGTTTTTTTTATTATTAAATATAAACATATAATAAAATATTATGTATAAAAATACTAATTAAATTGTATAGCTAATAAACAAATTTTTTTATAGTCTTAAATTTATTAACTAGAAAGAATCGAAAAAGAATACGTTAATTTCGAAATATAATATTTTATTTCTGAGTGTTAATTCATTTTGTTTAGACTAATGTGTAATATAAAATCGTTCGTGTCTATACTGTTTAAAACGTAAGGTTATAATAATAAATGTTTTAAGAAAAACAAATCAATATACATTTATAATTGATTTAGAAAAATACAATTTATACATCTAAAGATTATTTCCGAAGATATATATATATTTGATAAATTGAAAGTCAAACGTTCTAAAATTATTAGAAATAATATAAATAAATTAATAATTAATTTTTAAATTTCATTATAAAATTATTAGCATTATTACCTTTTTAAAAATTAATTTGTTACTTTATGACACAAAACAATTGTTCATAAAAAAACAATAATGTAAATTACGATAATATCATCAAATATTATGAAAACATAGTATTGAATAAAGTATTTTAAAATAACCAAAAATGTAAAATAAAAAAACAGCAAGACCATGATTTTGAAATTTAAGTTACTGTTACATAGAAGAAGATTACAAAGTGTAAATGGTTATTATAATGAAAACAATAGTATATTATAAGTAGTTGGTATATACGAAAAATTTTTAAATATTATATTTCACGTTTATTAATAATTAACTAAATTATATTAAACAAGTATTATTAATAAATTATGACTTTATATACTATATTTTTCTTTTTGCACCGAAAATATTTGCTTTGTTTGACATTATATAATTCTCATATCATATTATTCAAAATGGTATGAAAAAAAATACTAAGTTTTATTTTATTTATTTTTACTATTTAAAAACTCGTCGAAATATATACAAAAAATACAATATATATATATATAAATTTAGTTTAAAATGGTCGACGTCTCGATAACATTTTTTTTAAAATTATTTTTAACTATCGCATCGATGATAATACTAATAAATTTAGAATAATTTTTATTTAAATTATGTAGAAAACATGTAATTAGACAAAATAAATTCTATGAACCCGATAAAAATATAATAATATAGCAGTTGATTTATATATTATACATAAATAATTTGACTTTACTATGATTCTTACAACGTGAACCACTCAATTTTCAATGACTTTCTAATTGGCAATATTTGTAATTTAAACAATTATAATCATAGATCATTTAATACAAGCAAGGCGATTTTTTGTTTATAACGTCAATCTAAATTTTTAACAACATATTCCAGGACAAAATAGTATGTTTAAATGTGTACGATTATCAAATAATAAACTAAAGTATATAATTTGTTAACTGAACGTAAACCCGAAAAACAAAAAGCAAATAATATTTCCTCTCCGTACCTTTCGGCTTTTCTAAATGTTGAACACTTATAAATTGTTTTGTATGTTAAAAAGCTGAATGTTTAACCGAAGGATTCAAAATTAGATATTATATATACAAATTTTTAGAAAAAATAATCTCCACTAAGAGTTTAAAGTCAAAATATATCGTTCAATTGAAATTATGTCACCCGCCTATGTCAAAGTTTCTTCATGAAACTAATCACGGACAAAATAAAACAAAAACAATATATCTATCGTTGGCCTAAAATTTAAAATTTGGCGTTTTATTATAATAACGTGTTTATGAATTACTTTGAATAATTTATCTGAACAATATTTTCAAACATAATTGGAAACATATGACATGATCTATATTAAAATAATCACTATAAGTACATATAAACATAATATATCATAACTATATCCAATTATGTAACTATTGTATTTCTATTAATACGCTTAATTAAATAATCACTTTTAAATTAAAATAATACGTATTATTCAACATAATATTGCGGCAGTATATTCCGAAAGTAAATTAAACCATACATGAACTCACAGAAGGTGGTATTATAGTAGTATAATTTACTTTATAAATTATTGGTACTTATCTAAATCCATAAACATAATTCACGTGACTATTTAAATGTATACAAAGAAATTCGCTAACGTTAACGCTATTATTCGAGAAAACAAAAATTTTTTAAAAAATAATTTGTCTATAGGTACATAATTTACAATTTTCAATTTCGTTTTTTTCGGAATTATATTGATAATATTTATCATTTAACATGATACAGAGAATTAGTTCTGCGTTTTACGATAGTATTTACGTATTAACAAATAACTAATTAACACGTTTTAGTTGGATTATTAAATAATAGCAATTCTAATAAATAAGACGTGTCCATAAAATATTTCACTCAGTACACAAATATATTTGCGTATTTGTGAGATATATAACTTAAATTACAAATGTATTTTGTTATATAAAATACAAACAAGTTATTTTCCAATAAACAAAGTGAATCCATATTATTATTTATTGTTAAATTAATAACCACGTTATTAGTATTTCACTGTAATAAAATTGTAATATAGAGTAAATGAGACGAAACTAATTAGTGAGTAGTAATAATATTATTTGCTCTCACTGTTCAGTTTGCATATTATAATTTGTGAAAATATTTAATAATTACTTTTTTCGTTAAAATACATTAATTCATTTTATTGGAAATAACCACGTTCTTAATTTATTAAAAACCAAACGTTTATTTATACTTTTTCAATATATTATGGCAATATAGCGAATTTTTCAAAACATCTAAAATAATAACGTTGAATTTTTATTATTAAATTACTTCAACCGCATGCATTAAATAAATAAATTTATATTTGACTCAGTCTCTCGTAAAATTATATTTGAAAAAACCATTTGATTAACAAGTCTTATGTATACCTAACTCACATTCCTTGATATAAGTTTTACTACGCACGTTTTAATAAATATTGAAGAATTGCCAAATTATAATAAACAATAGATAGCATACAAATTAGTTGAGTAATTTATTCAAATCAAAAACATACTAAATTTTGTGTGCGCCATTCAATTTGAGTATTAAATAAATAATAATTTTCATAAATTAAAGATTTTCCCTTCCTAAAATCTGTACCACGTTTAAAATCGTACATTTAAAACAAAAATCCGTAAATATAGTAAATATTATTTTCATACACAATTAGTTAGAATTATATAAAATGATTTATCGAAAACTAACCTTATAATCTTCATAAAAGAATCAAGAGAACACATATTATTTAAAAATATAATGCAATTTTTAAAAAATCCATGAAATTTAAATTCATAATAAGTACTTAAAAATACAAATTTAAAAATAGAATATTATTTTTAAAAGTATGAACACGAGTAATATTATCATGCACAATTATTAACGCTTTAATTATATTATTATACCTACAAAGTATTAATACAGAGTAAGTTACTTATATAATTCTTTTATAATGTATCATAAAGACAGCAATGAAGATAAATCATAAACATAACAATTTTTTAAGACATTCAGGCATTATATAATAACCATTTAAAAATATTTATATTGTTTTAATTATTTATAAGTGTAATAAACGTTCGAACAGATTATTTTCATAATAGCTGACAAAAGCATGTATGTATATCAATAAACAGACAATACTACTAACCAAGTCATGTCTATTAAATTAAATAGCTGTATAATATTTATAATAATAATTTACGTTTTTTATCTCAAGGTACAATATATTTATTATTTGGACACAATATTGTTTTATTAAAATTTGATAGATTTTGAATTCGTAGACTCGGTTAATCAAATTTATATTTTATAAAATAAAAGTTATGACCACAAATTCGAAAAATATTAGTTATTAACGTTTATTTAAAATTGAATTAATAATGTAAATGTATAATTGTTCGTCTTTATTTAATTAATTTTTTTTAATATTTATATAAAAAAAACTTCACTCTCATAAACATAATAATATTAAACTTGAAGAAAATCAGATCAAGTCAAAAATAATTATGGCCATATAATTTTAAAAACTTCATTATGCCCTAAATTTAGAACGCAGCATAAATATAATATTGTAAGCTACGTAATAGACAATTCCTGAAAAAATACAAAATATATTGTTGCCTGTATCAATTTGTTAATGTTTGTTTGGAGAACTCTATAGAATAATTTATAGAAAATATCGTCATAAATTTACACGTAGTTAATTACAAATACAACAAATATTTAGAGTTTCAGATTATATCGATTTATATTACATAACCGATGGCGATAAGAATGTAAAAAATTATTAAAAATATTCAAACCTTGCAAGCCTATGAAATTAAACAAAACAAACTACTTGAGATTAGTCTTCAATTACTTTTAAATATTTGATCGAATCTAAACGTATGGTTTTAAAAGTATTTTATAGAAAATTCAACCGTATTAAATAAACGTTTCGAAATATTTTTGTAACGATTATTAATATTTTCAAACTAAATTAACATATTTCAATCATCTCGTAAATATGTTTATCTTGAACAATATTATTATAAATAATGTGTTGATTTATATTGCATAATTGTTCGAAAATATGATTATTACGTTTATATTGGTTATGAATTAGTACAAAGGTATAACGGTTAGATATTTAATATCGTTACCGGCATTAATGGTGAAAAGCGTAATGGTGAAAACCTAACCGAGTGACCTACTGCACAACGATGAACTAAATATTATAGTAATTAATTCATTTATATTAGATATGTGTGAACTGTTGAATTTCGGTTCGAGTTATATATTATTTAAGTAGTTACCCACTAACCTCATTCGTGGATTTATAATTATTTTATTTATTGTACTCAAACAATAATGTTCAATTGCCTAAAACTAAAAAAAATTAATAGTTGTAATAATAATATTTCGATTACAAATATTTCAATAAATCAAAATAGTAAATTATCTAATTTAGCAAAATTATATTTTCTCGTAACAATATGTAATACATAAATTTAGTGTCATATTGGATAATTACTCTAAATAAATGTAAGCACAAAGAACAAATATCATATTAAACAAAGAAATCGTAAAAGATAATTTCAAAATTAAATTGTAACTTCGACTTTATAACGTTATATTGTATACTAATTATTTATAAATATTATTATAAAATAATTATATATGGAAATAAACTAGAAATTAAATGTTATGTCTACCAAAGTATATCCTCTAATTTATATTTGAACTCGTACAGTTACTAATTAATTTCATTTGGAGCAATATCTAATTTGATCAAGTAAATACTTCAGTATTAGTGTATATTTATACCAATATCTGTCCATTTACATCTACTATAATAATATATATACTCCCTCAATTTGAATATTCGTCAATATATAACAATCTTATATGGTTTCAAAAAAAAAATTTTAATCGTATAGGATTAATAAGATATGTTTCGTTTATTATTGAGAATGATAATGCTCTGTTCTTCACTGAAATAAAGTGTACTTAAATAGTAATAATGTTTTCATTACAATTAACTTACAATCATAGTGATTGAATTTTATTTTGTTTAAAAATATCGTTATACTTTATAGAAACGTGTAATTTATTTATCGATTCTATAGTAAAATTAACAAAATATTTTACCAACTATTAATAATTAATTTGATTAATTATGGTTATGATTATGGATTACGTGGAAGAAGATATTATAGTTATATTATTTTTCGTTTCAAAGACATTTTGAAATACCACACTGAAAATCGATCTCGAACGATATTTTTTTACCCCGAAAATAAAATAGTTCGAAATAATATAGTAAAGATTTTCACACGATCTCGAGCAAATTTAATTGTAATAAATTTTATACGATTGACATTTGCTTAATACATAAACCATAATTTTAATTTTAATTTTAAAACGAATTTATTATTATTGAGTGTTAAAACGTAACAACATTTTACGTTTTAATAATTAATAAGTATTATATGGACATATTAATTATAATATTAATATTAATATTAGAGTTATTTTGAATACTAATTCAAAGTATTATGTAGACATTGAATTAGTATTTAAAATAACTCATGTTTCTTTGTAAAATTTGTAAATTATTTAAATATTTTTTTTAATTTAAACGGACAATAACAATAATCAAATTTAAATAACAACACAATAGCGTCGGGGTAAATTGAACAATAAAAGTACGCTGCAGTTGTTCCATTAATAACATTTTCCGGCCAAAATATCATACCTAAATTTATGTTTAGTACAACGCTTAAACAAATAATTAGTATTTGAGTAAATTATTAAATTATCGAAGGCTTGTAATTGAAATAATAATTAACAACTCAAGTTGCCGAATAAAACGTTTACAACGAAAATACGAGACTATTGCTATGACAATAATCATAAATAAAATTCATTATTTTTAAAACTATACGGAAAACGATATTATTTGCTTATTAGAAAAATTACACAATCTATTTTTGAATCATAATTAAGTATAAATATGGTTATTTTTCACACCACTATTTTTTTTATTGTGCTAAATTTTTTGTAACCACTCAAGACGAAAATCGATCTATAATAAATCCCAATCAATAACTATTATCGATGACGTGTTACAATTATTATTTATCGCAATATACTTGACTATGATGACAAAATAATGGCTAGTTATACACACTGTCAAATAATACATATTACATTTTAAATTCTGAACATAAGTGACGATCAAAACGGTATTTAAGTATTTTTAAATTATGTGTGATTTAAATATAAAATGTGTGTTTATAAAATATTTTTTAATTTTAAAATTCCCTAAAAGCGTAAAATAAGATAATGTCAATGTTTTATCTTTTTCTTCCTCCTCGCTTCTTTTTCAGCTATTTGGGGACAGTTACCTTGATCTTTCACCTCCATTTAGCCCAATCTCTCACTCATTCATACACACACACCAACAGTCCTCAAATCGCACTTAATCCCATAAACAGGATAATGTCGATTATTAATTGAATATAAGGGACACTGAATATAAGTAAAAATAATTTGCTTAAGACGTTTCTAAAAATTGTTAAAAAAACAACTAAAATATATAACCTAAACTTTTGACAACAATTATTTTAGCCAAACATATTTTTACGAGATATAAAAATTAATTCATTAGGAATGTAAAATTTTTGAAAAAATAATTTATTTCAAATACGTTTATATTTTTTTTATATGATTTTTTGAATTTCTACTATATTATATTACATTTTTTCAGACCATTTTTCATTTTGGCGTAAACACGTGATATTTTCGAAAAAGTTATAAATATATAATTTGATAATTTTTAATTCAAATTATTTTTTAATTATTCAAAATTAGAAAAACAACGCCGACATTTTATCGAATTTCGTTCTTCTTAAATAGCATGACTTTTTGTGTTTCAAATTTAGGAAAGTCAATTTAAAATACACGAGTGTATTAGTGATGATTAAAACCAGGTAATTCGTACAAATTTATAAAATATAGAACAAAATAATTTTACTTGACAAAATAAACGTTATTGTGAAAAATTGTGTTTTTTTAAAAGTATTAACTCCTTATTCCTAATTAAAAGTAATTATTCATCTGTGACGTTAATTTAATGAATATTATGCGTCCAAGAAAATTATTTCAGTTGACCCTAAATACATACACAATATACGTATTATTAATTGAATATAACGTCGATATTATCATGGGGAGCACCGTATAATAAATATAACAATAACGTTCAATGATATACGTAAACATAATTATGAATATTTTATATTATCACCGAAATGTATGACAACCCATATTGAACAGAAATACAAAAATTATTATTGTAATTATGGTTGGTATAATAAACGTTACCAAATTTACTATTATCAACTAAAAATACATAGAAATATCCTTAAATCTAATAT
>JAIPRN010002172.1:0-22343 GCA_025469175.1 Geopemphigus sp. TES_GeoC_2020
ACACATAATGGGTACCCACCGTAAGGGTTATTAACTGACTAACGGTAAATCGACCGACCGCCCGCGACACGAAGGGAGAAAGTCGAAAATCCTTACAAATCATATAAATCGGGACAAAACTACACAGAGAGCACATTTGGAAGTATAAATATAGATATACATAAACAACAATGACTAAAAGGACTGCCGACCAAATAACGGTAAAACGCGCATTGCGCGGGATATTTTCACACGTCGATATTAAAAGGTGTATCCGAAATAAATCAAATAAAGAAACTCAAGGACATAACCACTACAATCAATAACACCAGATGTGCCGATTTCTATGAAGACGTGACCTCTCGAAGCTTATATAACCCGGTCATTACGTTTCTCAGGCAGGCAGTCAAGGGAGGCAGTCAAGTCAGGGCAGTCTAGCAGGGCCCAGCAGTCGGGTCGGGTCAGGACGAGCAGTCGGCACGGGCTGCCGGACAAGGCTTCGGCACGGACTGCTGGTCAAGCAGCAGCAGTGTCGAGTATCCCGTCTACTCGTGCGTTAGAGAGAAGTCTCCCAGGTGGAGGAGTCTCTCGTCGAGCGGGGTAGAGGAGATCGTCGGCGGCGCAAGTTCACGGCAGCTGACAGCGTTCCAGTAACGAGCAACCAACCATATAAAACAAGTCGATACTCCGGAGGGCGAGTCCAGTTGTTCGTCTTTAAAAACACTTGCGTTTTCATTTTAACATTTGTCGGTGGATTCGTGGAACCCGAATAGTTTTCATATTCACGACCTTGAGATAAATAACTATAGTAACTCAATAAAACTTTCCTCTTTTCCATATACCACACCTCTCACCATATTTTCCCACTAGCCCCCTTACACGGGGTTTATCCTTTCAATTTCTTTTTCTTATTTTCTTTTGATTTTTATTTCTTGTTTTTTGAGTTATTACAAAATCATTTTTGTTACAATTTTTAGAATATTTTTTAAGTACATTCTTTACGTTTATTCCCCTAATTCTTCACGATTTATAACGTTTAATTTTTAAACGGCGACCTACAAGTTTTTAATCACATTTTGACGAGAATATACGTACGTTGATTTGTAACATCCGACGAATATAACATTATAGTTTTTAACCACCAATGTCAATTGTTTGATATTAAGTTTTTTAAATAAAATTATAAACTAATTGATTACGTTATTCAGTGTTATTAAGGATCCTACATCATCTGATCGTAATTTTATGGTTGTTGTTTAACAATTGTACGGATAAGATAAATCTACAATTAAAATATAAATTAAATATAACGTAAAATCTAAAATTATCTTATCCACAGGTTAGCGTAAAATTTATCGCTACTACCACAATTGTACCAGTGTACGTGCGTCTTAATAAATACGGAATAGTTAGCCTCTTAAAGACACTATCAGAAATGTCCCTTCTAATCAAAATAGAAAAGAACACAGTTTAAATAACCCATACGTGTTTCTATGTTTAACGATTAGTCGTTCAAAATCAAAGAATATGTTTTTTTTATATTCAATCGCCGCGATCTCAACCATAATTAAACAATATGTTGCCGACGTATTTCTGTCGTTCTATACATGGCCGATTAATACGCTTCATTTATTTACGTTTTATGTCTGTTATATTTATTAATCGGTAAAAATATCGTTCGACAACGAAGTGTTTATCGTGGTAATACCGAACAAAGAATTTATATGCAATATAAATAAGTTATGTTTAAAATATTAAGTTATTTAAACGTTTTATACGCATAATGTGTACATTGTATGAAGTTGTTTATTCGATAACGAAATATTCTAAATCAAAAAAAATATATATTTTATTTCTTTTAAGATGGCGTGGAAATAAATATAGATTATCGTTTGAAATTTGAAAGTTTACGATAGATATATACCAGAATATGAAATGGAACTATATAATTTTGAAAACGGTCCATAAATCGTAACGATTATAATTAAACGATTCAATAACAAATAAAAAACGTCAAAACAACAAATTGTTAACAATTTTAATAGATGAAAAAACTCGCTATGCATAATAAGTGACAATGTCTCACTCTCAAGTTCTGAATCGTGACGAATTCCCACATACACTTATTTATTTAATATACTATATTATAACGTCTGTATATACATTCTACTACAGTAAGTATAATAAAAAAATATTAACTACGGGCAACCCGTATAATATTGCATTATTTGCCTTCCACTTTACACGACACTCAGAATGTTTTACTCGATACACATTATAAACGATTGTCCGTGTGTTCGTGTGTGTGCATAACACGTATGAAACGAAATCCGTTATCAACTAGTTAAACCATTCTTTCCCCATTTCACAATGATGATTATATCAAAGCTATCAGTAAATATCTACAGGTAGTCCGAATTTCTGCCTTCAGGCATTCCGGGCCAGTGAGTGTATTGACGATTTAAAAAAAAAAGTATATCTACAGGTAAAAACGAAAATTTATTTGCAATTACACCGTTCGACGACATTAGAGGTAGGCGCGAAGCTATTCTGTAAAGATAAGTTTCATTATCACCCTTTATTTTGGACTTTTGCCATTTTACGAACGATAATCAGTCGACCAAAATCGTAAAAAACTATAATATTTATTATTGCGTGACAAATCTATTCAATGAAAGTTTATTGATTCATATTTAAATTCAATGGTATTATATTAGTGTGTTATAATCGTGTCTGTTTCTCTTCGATATATTGGCGTCAGAGAATTATAATTAATTATACATAAACAATTTATCGAATACTATATACCCGGATAATTATCTGTATATAATTTAAAAATATATATTCTTGTCTCTATAATACTTTAATTAAATAATAATTAACCGATTTATTTTTTATTTTTAACAAGCTTACTATACAGAAAACAACAATGATAGGTTTTAAAATAACAACTTTTTGTTATTTAAAAATGTTTTCGAATCACACAATCACCAGAAACATCGGCCACAATTGCAAAGTGTTGATTATTGGAGGAGGGTCTGGAGGATGTACAATGGCTGCCAAACTGTCAAAACACGAACGCAACATAATTGTGCTAGAACCGAGCAAAATTCACTACTATCAACCACTGTTCACTTTGATCGGTGGAGGTATGAAAACTCTATCACAATCCTGCCGCTCCATGGAATCGGTGTTACCAAAAAATGTTAAATGGATCCGAGATAAGGTAAATAGTTTCAATCCAAATGACAACATTATAACTACATCTAATGGTGATACCATCAACTATGACTACATGGTGGTGTCAATAGGATTGAAAAATGATTATGATCAAATTCCGGGTTTAAAGGAAGCTCTGGATGTAGAAGATAGTGGTGTATGTACCAACTATTCGCCCATGTATGTAGAAAAGACTTATCAGACATTACAGAGTTTTTGCAATGGTAATGCAATATTTACATTTCCCAATACACCAATAAAGTGTGCGGGAGCTCCTCAAAAAATTATGTATATCACTGAAGATTATCTAAGAAAAAAGGGTAAAAGAGGCCGAGTCAATATTATGTATAAAACGTCCACACCAGTGATATTTGGTGTTGAGAAGTATGCACAAAAATTACAGGAAATATGCAATCTACGCAATATTACAGTGAATACTAGACAAAACCTGATACAAATAAATCCCACTCAGAAGATGGCCATTTTTAAATTACTCGATGAACCGAATAAGACTATATCGGTAGAATATTCTATGCTCCATGTCACACCTCCAATGAGTCCACCAAAAGTTTTGAAAAAATCAGGTCTCAGCAATAGTGCTGGGTATTTAGATGTCAATGATTATACGTTGCGCCACAATGTTTACAAGAATGTATTTGGCATTGGAGATTGTACAAGCTGTCCAACATCAAAAACAGGAGCAGCGATAGCCGCACAAAGCAATGTTGTTCTTAAAAACATGTTAAACATAATGAATGGTAAAAACATGAAAGAAAAATATAACGGGTACACATCTTGTCCATTAGTCACTGGATACAGCAAATGTATTTTAGCAGAGTTTGATTACAATCTAAAACCGTTAGAAACATTTCCAGTGAACCAGGCAAATGAATTACGTAGTATGTTCATGTTAAAGAAACATGCTCTACCATTTATTTATTGGAATGTTATGCTTAAAGGTAATTGGGATGGCCCGAAAGTTATTAGAAAAATCATGCGTTTCGGCATGGATTAAATTAATTTAAAAAATATTATATTTAATTTAATGTAAGCATAATCATAATTCTTCTTTATTTTCTTTTTTAACTATATAAAACCAGCTAAAGTATAATTGTTGTTAAAATATTAAAATAATCATGGACTTTACTGTTAAGTAATAATTATTTTAATAAACAATAAAGTTATAACCATTATTCCTTTTTATAGATAAATGGTATATAATTAATATTATTTTTACTAACAAATAACCTATTATTTTTATTTTAAAAGAATAATTATAATTTTATTCAAAATATTAAATAATTTTGATTACATTTAATGTTACAAAGTATAATGTGCATATCTATTATTCACTTATTTTTAATGACCACTTACCTGTAATTTGAGTTTCAGTATTGACAAAATGTGATTTTTGACCAAATTTCAAAGAATCTAGTAATATGTCATTATTGTTAAATTGGGTTAAATTATTTTGTTCTGTTTGAGAAATACTATCTAAATAATTTATAATCATCATAGGTATTTAATCGTTGACTTTGTAAAATATATATAATGCATACATACCATTCATATATGAAATGTCTTCTTTATTAGCTTCAATTACGAGCTGTATTAATTCTTCAACTTCAGCAGATAAAACATCGTGGTCTTCGATCAAATGACACTAGAATGTAATATATATATCAATTTAAATCTAGTGTCTAATCTACAAATGGTTCTAAACTCAAATGTTCAATTGGCGTAGTAAATAAAAATATTTAAATAAATATACTTACTCGAAGAACGTTGAATGAGTAAAATATATTGTCACATCCAACACATTTTGTTCTGAGTAGAGATTTTAGTGGAGAATGATGAAAATGATGGTCATTGTCTTTGTGTTCCAAAAATGATTTAACGTTCAAACAGAGAAATGGACATGAATCGCAAGAGTAAAATCCCAAGCCTTTGATGGTCTTGTAACAAGTAGTGGCATTCTGTTTCTCTTCTTTCCACTGATGGTCTTCATTGCTACCACCACTGCTAGAGAATTCACGAAATATTGATGACATTTGCGTGTTGCCTAAATCCAATAGATCATCTACATTCGAATTAACGTTGAAATCGCTCGATAAATCCCATAAATTCTCCATCGAATTCTGCCATGAACTACACGTTTCTGACGTTTTCAATACGAGTTTGTCTTGTGGTTTCACCCGTACTCGTTGTTCGACCAACCGATTACTATCCACGAGCTTCAGCATTTGGTTGGGTGATTGTTGACTGATCGATGACATTTTCATTGAGAATCGATCGTAAATATCTCGGCAATAGAAGTAAGCACGTTTTTCACAATAATGAAATTGATGGTTAAATGTACATTTTTTGTTTCAATTCGTGGATATATTAAAATTACGTGAAATGCAAACAAGAAACTGAAGAAAGTCGAAAAGCAAACGGTACAAATTAAACTTTGCTTATCATCTTGTGTTATCACAAACTGTTATCGTAAACTCGTAATCGCACTATAAACATACGACTTGGGTAACAGCTATGATAAATGTGGGAGCCAGACGCCTGGATTTATATTTAATTTTGTTTACAATTTGTAGACAGGATTCTATTTTATTTTTAATTCTTTAATTAATGTTCGAAATGTTAATACGAATATTTAATATTCTCAAACGTTATAGGTACTAAGACAAAATACTTTATCATAAGTATTTAAAGCAAATATTCGAAACTTGTAAATAAAAATAACTTCGAAAACAATTCTGTATTTGAGTACCTTACGATAGTAATACTTATATAGGTTTTATTTAAATACCTAATACAAAATAAGTATTTAGTGCTGTTAAAAAAATATTTTTAAAAATTATTTGAGTAAAATGAAAATGTATTTTGCTTTTTAATAGCAGTAATAATTAGTATAGTTAGTGTTCTTTTAAATAATTATTCAAATACTCAATAGTATATATATATATATATATATGTATATGTAAATTAAATTAAATATTTTAAAATTTTTAATAAATTTTAAGTATTAGATACAAAAATATATAAACATATTTAAATGAAAATACTAAACTCAAAAGTATCGCTTTAACTCTTTACAGCTCTACAAATATTCACATGATAAAATATTAATTTATGAATTTTCAAAATTTACTCTATATTTATTCATGTTATCATTTATAAATTTATAAAAGTTTAATTAGGTTACTATGCTACTTCATAACAATATTAAGAAATCAGTGGTTATTAATAGGTAATTAATATTGTACTCTGAATAAAATTTAAATATACCAAATTGATAATTTTGGAGATTTTAAAGAATTTAAATGGAATAATTTATAACAACAAAAAATTACAAAAATCTAATTTATTCAAACTTTAAACACTTAATGTATTTATAAAACTAAAGATCTTTAATTTAATCATTTACAAGACCTTTAATTACATTAACAAAAAACTAATATTACTACTTATACCTAATAATTAATATTCTTTAGAAAATAAGTAATATAAATTTAAGGGTGAATCTAAATGTTACAAATAACTTTTAGTTGTAAAAATATCATGATAATTTATTTATTTATAAAATAAAAATGGTAAAATGTGTACATATTATAAGTTTACCTAAACAATTTGATTTTTCAACTGAACACAGTAATTAGAAAATTCTCTGCTTGCTTCTTTGCCAAAATAATCTTTTATATCTAAAATATTTTGAATATTTAATTAATTTAGCAATATTATTAAAACCAAGTCATTTTTTACTTTACTCAAGTAGTTTTCCCATATTATTTTACATTATGTAAAAGCCATAATTACCTAATAAAAGATTTATAATCTCTGGAGTCTTATTGGGAAACAACTTGTCCAGATTTTCAATGAATTCTTTGCAATTTTTTTCTGTCAAATATTTTTCAAAAATTTTATTGAAATTGGAATATATATTTTTGTCTTTCGATAAAGCACAGAAGACCTACATTGAATTTAATATTTAAAACAAAAAAATAATGATTAGTCTATTAAACCAAAATCATATAAATGCAAAAAAAATAAATTAAATTTACTTTATTTATAAAGTTGGTTTTTTTATGTAATGCATCTATTTCTTCAAACACTTCAATTTTATTGGGAATTATTTTTAGTTTCCGTTTTTTAGTTAATGGTTTTATTTCTGAAATTACATCAATTTTTGAAGTCTGACTCTCTAATACAGTATTGATGATCTGATGTTCTACATAATTATTGATGCTTTTACTATTGATTATTGTTTCTTTTTTTTTAACTATATCTAAATCTTTAATATAAGGTTTATATAGTTTTAAAGTATCATCATCTCGTACTTTTGGTTTAACAGATTCTTTTGATCTCAATACATTTGCTTGAGCAGGCTCATCAAATGTTGCGTTTGAAAATAAAATATTACTAGACATCTAAAATGAAAAAAAATATCCAGATTAATTTATGGTTGTTAGATATTATTATAAAATATTATTAGTGTAAATAATATAACTGTTGCTCTTGTGTCTTTGAAAAATTTCATGATGTCTCTGTAAGCCATTGGAAATTGCTCATAAACTTTTATATGAGGTTGAAGCCATGTTGAAAGCTGTGATTGTATATTATGACTTGCATAACGTTCGTCACAAAATATTATTGAACCCCAATCATTGACGTGTCTTATAACACGTCCCATTGCTTGATTCACGGCTTTAATAGCTTCCAATTTGTACCATTCTTTACCAGATAAACACTAAAAACATAAAAAAATAAACCATTAAAACAACACATAAACAATGTATCAATATAACTTTACTTGTGGATTTTCTTTTCGAATTTCATCTAAATAATCTCTTTTCATTACAATTCTTGGATCCAGGTAAGGGGGATATGGTAATCCTAAAATTATCACAGCTCTAGCCTTCCAATCAGAAAAATCAAGACCTTCGGAGACTTTTCCTCTATATACTGCAAATAACATGGCTCCTTTGTTTTCTTCAATTGTTTTATAATATTCTTCAATTACTTTGTTTAATACATCTTTATTCTTTGGTTCTACAAATAAACTCTAAAAAAACGTAATTAAAATTTTTTTTTCAATTTTTCTTCGTTATTTTTAATATTACTTTATTTTTAATAATTGATGCCCAAATATTACATTCTTGCCAGTGATTAACACATTGATCTAAAAATGGATATGAAGGGAAAAATATCAAAGTACCTCCAGGTATAATTCGTGAAAAATTTACAAGGGTTTGACCCAAACTTATAAGAAAATCTGAATTATTTCTAAAAAAAAAAATAAATACATTGTGATAAGGTAAATAAGTTTTTTTAATATATATTAAAAAGTAAACCAAACTAAAATTTTAAAAAATGCTTAAAATATTGAATTGTAAATTTAAGCTTTTGCTATTTTTTTAAACTAATATTTATGTAATTTTTTAATATATTAGTCAAACTATTAACTTGATTTTTTAATCAACTTTAAATTTTATTTTTATTTGCTTCTCGTCTTAATCAAATATTATAGATCATTAATAAATTACCGGTTATTATAATTACATATAAGCGGCTTATTATTTGGCCCAGTTTTTAAAACTGATACACAAACCTGAAATTAATAAACTATACTTATTATATTATTTATATTATAATATATTAAAAATTAAAATGTAACTTACTTGATTATTTTTAATAACGTGAGAATTTTGTAATTGTACATTAACTGGAATTCCAATTTCTGAAATGGTCGCAGCTAAAGGAGACAATGTACCACTTGTGAGTATTATAGAATGTACATTTCGATTCAATAAGTCTCTCATCCTGTCAAAATCAAATATTAATTATTTTTATCACTATAATTATAGCTCTTAAATGTTTGAAACCTAATAAAAACCCTGATAATTTTAAATTTTAACATAAAATAGAACTTTTTCTAAAAAAAATTAGTTATACAATTTAAAAACTTTACTATTTAATTATTAAAAATGAATTTAACATATTTTTAATAATTACAAAATTAAATTATTTAATAATTTTGTCAAAAATAAAAATGTTCCAAATATATAACATTGATAAGCTTTACAGATTCTTAGTCTAATCTGATAACTAAAGTCCACATTTTAAATTAATAAAGAAAACCTACCATTAATAAAAATGTATTTAGAATAAAATACATTACATTCGCAAAGCCAATAATAATAATAGTTCTATAATATATAATTTACATATATTTAGCAATATTAACAGGTTAATTTTTACCCAAATCCAGGACTAAAGCACCAAAAATGTAAACTCTTGCCTTTCTTCGCTTCTTTTAAATTATTTAAATCATTTTTGGACTTATATTTACTTTGCTCCAATTGTATATAAGTCTAAAATAATAAAAATAATTATGTACCAAATAAAAAATAGTGTAATACAAATAAGTACAATATAATTTCATAATTATTATATATATATATATATATATATATATCAAATTATTTATAAATTATTAAAAATGATGTTTAATTTATAGTATTATTTAAACAGATTTAAAAATTTTAACTTACTCTAAAATATTTATCAGTATTCTTCAGGTCTCCATTAGTTCCTAAACTCTGCAAAACACATTCTAAAAATTGTTGAAATTTATATAAGCTCGCTTCTTTAATTTGATGAGGAGAAATACTATTAGATGATGAAATATACAGTAAAATGGCATTTAAAAAATTAATAAATATAGGTATGCTTGCAGGTGTTATCTGAAATAAAAACAAATAGATGAAGAAAATAATTTCTTAAAAATAAAAATACTAACATTGGCACTTTGTAGTAATTTAAAAATATATGATCCTTCCATTTTCTTGTCATTGGTGGTATTGGTAAACCTAATGTTATCAATAATCTTTTCTATTTCTAAAAATAATGCTTTTAGAACACAAATATCATCGTCAGAAAACTCTTTTGGTCGTAATTGAATTGGTTCCTGAGAAAATTTTGTATTTTTTTCATTGTACAACTGTTTCATTATCTGAAAACAAAAAAACCGCATTAATTTATCAAATATAAAAAAATACATCTATTTTACAAAGTTTTAAATTCACTGTATGTTACAGTAGATTATTATTAACACAGTTATCAGACTAATTTTTAAAAAACTAATTTTATTTATCACAAGACATGGTTGTTCCTCGCAAGGATTTTGTTAGTGTATCAAAAGCAATGTCAAATAAATTTTTTCGTGTGACAAATTGACCAGTAATTCATTTGGTACCATAAGAACCATGCAATTTAAGACATACATGACTCTTTTTTAATAATAAGCCCAATAAGCTAGTGAAGTTAGAGGAGAGTCAGCCATGATCCTCATGGTAACCAACGTGTGAAATCTTTTAAAAAACTAAATAAATTATCTTACCTCAGTTATAGCATCAATACAAAGTGCTATATCAGTGCTACTTATTTCTACAGAACAAGATTCTTCACACATTTTTTCAATATTATGTCCTTCATCAAAAATGATCACATCTTCCTATTAAAATCAAAACAAAAATATAATTAGTAAAATAGTATTAATGTAGAATATATATATATATATATATATATTTAAGCAAATACATACACTTAATTGGATGTCTTGAGCTTTTCTTGTCCTTGGATCAATAATATAATTGTACGGAGTGAACAATATGTCCACATCTTTTTGCAGTTCTCTAGAACCATAATATGGACAACACATACATTTTTTTCCTTTACTTATTAAATCTTCTATATCGGAAATTCCATTTTCTATGAATGCTTCTTTAGATTTAAGCTCGATGTTATTGTAAAATTGACAAGTGCGAGTACTAACCTTTGCACGACATAAGGCAATTTTAACAGCCGAATTTGTTTCTTTCATTACTTCAGGATGTATACACAGTTGATCTCTTGATCCAATTATACCAACCTTCATATGTTTGTAATTGGTTCGATGGAGTTCTTTCATCACTTGGTTTAATTGGGTGTGAGTTCGAGATCCATAAATAATACGAGGTGATCGCATTACTCCATCTAATTGAATAAAAAGAAATTCTTTATTCAAGAACAAAAATAAAATAAATAAACTCATACTCCAAGCGCTGTTTGGATTTTTGTCAATACCCGCAGCTGTATTTACTGACATGGATACATTGTTTTCAGTTAAATTTATCCGATTGGCTTGTATTGCGGCTTTTTTTACCATGAGCCAGGCTAAAGTAGAACATAATAGTGACAATGTTTTACCTGTACCAGTAGGTGACTCCAATACACCATTGTGTCCCTAAAAATACATAACATTAATGGCTTAATCAGTAAAAAACTATATTATACTCACATTTTGTAAACACTCCAATACTTTTTCCATATATCGTTTCTGGACTTCATATGGTTCGTAAGGGAAGTCCACAAGCACTCCTTTGCATTCAAACGAAGGCATTCTTGGTTTTTTTTTGTTTTTCCACACAAAACAACTCGATTACACGCAGTTTTGACTAAAGCAAGACTATTTATATAGTTTAAAAATGTAAATGTGTCAAAATACTAAGGAAATTGTATTAAAAAATCGGTAATTCAGTGATAATATAACGGTACTTAACAGTAAAAACCGCGGGAATTTCATATGTATTTTATCACCCAAAGTACATAAATATAATGTATTATCTGTCAGAAAAACATTTATTACGTTATATGATAGCACAGAAAGTAAACGTGAATAAATGATCGACTTTTGTCGATAGTGACCCATAACAAATGTATTGAATAACCTGAAATTGATACGTTAAAAGTATAGTTTAAGTACTCAAGGTTATGTTATTCATCCTAAAACAAATGCAAATATCGTTACATAAAAAATATTTTTTTCAAAAATAACTCAACCAATGACTTTTAAATTTAAAAATTTTAAGCGTCCGTGTATAGTATGAGTAACTAAAATATCGTGAATGAGACGAGTGATTTTTCATTTATTAATATGATTTTTAAATGCAAACCTTTCAAAACATCGTAAAACTAATAAATCAATCATAGATTTTCCAAATATGAATCTAACAGTTTGACTACTATAAATAGGTATTACGTACACTTATTCACGATTTAAAGTTGCTCTTTAAATGGTACTAGTTCATGTACATCTAAAAATAGAACAAATATAATTACGTTTCTTAATTTACTTTCCACTTACACTTTAAAATATTAACATTTTTTTAAAATATCGCAAATAAGTGGGTAATATTTTAAATAAAAAATGTATAAGGTTAGGTCATCAAATATACGTAGTGATTTTAATAATATGTATGTATAAATGACGAAAATTGAATAATTAATAAAAATTAGTTAAAACTTAAACAATTCACTTATCGGTTAATGAACTAAGCTCCACTTATCTTAAATGAAAATTGACGTTGTGCGACGATATAAAAAATATTTCGTATATTATAAATTTTATCCTAAAACGTAATTAAACATATACATGATGTAATTTCAAAAATATATATTTACATACTTGTAAATTAAATTTTGAGCTACCTATACGAATTTAATAAGAAAAATATAATTAAACGTATCTTATTGTGAAAACTATTATCGTCCGTTATAATTTTATTACTCATAGATGCATGTCGAACATAATATGGTTATTGTGATAATGAATTATATTGTTCTGAAAACATGCAAAATGATATGAAAGTCAATAGAAAACGTTTACACGATTACGACTATATTTTTTTCCTATTTGTATCGTTCCATATCTTCTGAATCAGGTCAGTGGACGAACCTTTTCAAATCTGTCCAGTCGATTAAATTGTCGTTTTTTTTCTATACAGTCAACAAGCTTCAGAGATATTTGAATTTTAACAGTTTTAAGAATCATGGCTGAAGTCAAAACGTATATAGTATAATTTGAGCTTCAGGCCATGCGAACGCGCATCTTACTCCTCAGTCGAACTGTAACAACTTTTACAAACTATTGACTGGATCGAGTTTTTCACCAAGCTCCTTGTTAAAGAGAACTACGATGACCATGGGCTTTTGTGTGACGCCACTAGCAAATACTTCGAAGGAATCTGTAACGATAACTTATCGTTGTTTGGAATCAATTTTTTCTTCATTATTAAAGGCTTTTTAGTTTTCGTCTCATTAGTGTTATTCATTTCCATTTCGAAATCCTTTCTCTATTAATTATAATAATCAAGTGTAGGGCTCCAGAGTTTGCTTTGGTTAGTTGTTTGTGTAGTAATAGTATATTATTCTTATTTTATTTAAAATTATATTAGTTTTATAATTTTTCATTATTATTATTTATCTAAACTATACGTAGAAAGTATTTTTAAAACAATGTTTTTGGAGGTAGTCGAGTTTGAGTATTAAAACTCAAAATATATATTCATTTTTTAGATCTTTATTTCTTTTCGCTGAGCTTCACAATATTCATAGAACTATATACTATTTATAGAAGCAATACATTCGCAAAACGGTAATTGTAATTTGACGAGAGCAGTAACGTAGTGACTATTTAGTATTTGAATCATACAAGTTCTATGAATAGAAAACTAAATCTCATTCTTTCAAAAATTAGACTGAAGAAGATTGGACTAATAGAAAGCAAACTGAAGACTTCGTTCCAATTAGCAACACAGAAACTATAATCTGATTGGTAAGAAGTCTGTCGGTTTTTCGTTCACTAATGAGAGAAATTTTAATAAGATATTCCATTAAGCAATTTATATTAAAAAATATACATAAATTCGCCAATTATTGTTCATTGTGGCGAATAAACTTGCTACTCAGAGTAAGGCTTATAATAGCATATATTTTTTCCAAAATGTGATTAAGAATATTAGCATAAATAAAACAGATTAGAAAAAGAAATAGTAAATCTTGATTGGACTTAAAATTTATAACAATTTTTAAGAAATTATTTATACTTACTTCACAAAGAAATTTAGTTTTTTAAAAGAAAATTAATAACATATTCGACAACTTTATTTGTATTTCTAGTAGTTATTTAACATTTTTTGATAAAAACATTTCATTATTTCCAAAATGTCTATTCGTATCTATTAATTACATAAAATAATCAATGTTTTGAATAATTTAACGTTTTAAAATTCTTTTTGTAAATGTCCAAACAGTAAAACAAAACTGGTTACAATTTTGATAATTTGGCAAAACTAAATATATTTATGTTTAATTGTATTAACACTACTAATTTGTTATTATAATATCTAAGACAATTTTTAATTCAACTTGAATTTGTTTGATCTTTAAGTTTTTAAATTAAATGACGAAATTTCAATACACTATACTCTAAAAAAATATGATAATGAAGAACCAAATATGAAATTAAATTCTTTACATTTGTTGACCAACATTTCATTAAACAAATTCATATTTTTGATTTTTTGGTAACCTTTTTACATTTTAGCAAGGTGGTGGTGTTTGTCATATTTGACATAAAACTCATAATATGTATTACAATTAATCTAGGAAACCGTATTTTTATTTCAAATTCTAATAGTTAACTCTTAAAACTAATAAAAATATAATATTAATTGATGTCACTCAATCGTTTTAACAATTAAATACAAGTTGTACTATTATTTTATTATTATTAATATTCATTCACAAAAATTATAATACGGCCAGTCCTTTGGGTGCTAAAAACTAAAAATGCTTGATTGTACAAATTTTGTTTAAAATTACATAACATTTAACACATTGTTTTGTATTAAAATATTCATGTATAATTTTTGTTTTATTTTCAACTCATGCTCTAAAACAAATTATTAATGTACGTCATCCCCTAAAGCTTTGGTTGGACTAGTGTTACATTAAAATGTTATTTACATCATTAGTGTTCCAAAATTGGATATTAGACATTAGTATTTTGTAGCATATCATAATATATATGTATATAAAAAAAACCTTATATAAATACAAAAATGACTTGGGATTTAATAGGGCAAAATGTAATATTAACTTATTATATCTACAAGAGATAAACAGTTATAAAAAAGGAGGGGTAAAATGTTAAATAAAATATATTATGACACGAACAATTAAAAAAGTAATCCCAGTGCTAATATATACATATTTTTTTCAATTATATTAATTTATTGCCAGAAAACAAATGATGTGTAAGAACCAAAGTAAAATAAAATAGAAATAAAACAACGCTAAAGAAAATACTAGTGCCACGATTTGTGACTGGGTATTGGAGAGCTATTTGGGCTTTTTGATTTTGGAGAGCTATTTGGACTTTTTGATTTTGGAGCTGTATTTTTAGAACATTGTATTTGTAGTTCTTTCCAAGTACGGTCACCTAGAAAACAAACTATCACAACAGTCATATTGTCACATCCAAGGCCACCCATTTGACCATTGGGTGCTAGACATCTAGTCATAAGATCTTCACATATATCTTCAGGATTAATTCCACTGCTGATACGATGGCGCACAAATTCAACAACTTCCTTCAATTTAACAAAAAAAAAAATAAAAAACAAATGACACATAAAATTACATTTTTATTTTGGGTTTTCCAAAAGAACTTTAAAGAAGTAATATACATATTGGATAATAGTAGTATCTATTAGTCAATATATTTTCAATAACAACTATTTTAATTTAAAATCATTTATATAAAATAACTGTCGAATATGTTAAAATTATCTTAATAGTCGTTGTTTTTACATTATTGAATTTAAATATACCTTACCTCATTAGTCATTACGTCCCAAATACCATCACAAGCCAACACAATAAATTCTAAATCTTTTGTAACTGGTTTTACCTCAATGTCTGGCCATGCTACAAATTAAAATGTTATATAGTATATTTTATATTATAAAATAATTTTTATTCATTCATTTATACGTGAATAAAAAAATAAAAATATTTTCCATATTTTAATTACAAAACATTTAAAAATCAACAAAATGTAAATATAAGATAAATGATAACTAACAAATCAATATAACAGCTTACCGATAACAATTTGTTCGTCTAACTTCTTTTGGTCATTTTTTTTAAATATAAAATCGCCTAGGGCTCTAGATAGAGCTAAGTTACCATTCACCCTGTTAAACATGACCCAACCACCAGCAGCTTCGATTCTTTTAGTTTCCAATTCATTATTTGGTTTGTGGTCATATGATAATGGTTCTACAATACCACCTACTGATGCAATAGCTCTTGAGTCTCCAACATTCGCCTATGTTAAAAAAAATGTAAGTTGATTCAAAAATGCTAAAATAAAACTAACAGAAAAGGTTTTTACTTACACAATAGATTATATTATCTTTTACTAAAACAATCACAGCGGTAGATCCAGCAAGTTCATCTCTTAACACCTCATCATGAGCCATAGCTTTGTCTATGTCCATGATACCCTATAAAAATGTACAATAGTAAAGAATGCCATTTTAGAATATTAATAATATTAAAATATTACCAGTTGTAGGGCATCATTAATTTTATTTTCTGCATATTCGGGTCTTTTAGTAATAAATTTGTGTAAATGTTTACCGGCATATTGTGCTATACTCGCTCCTTAAATTAAAAATCTGGTTTAGTTTTTTATACAAAATAATAATACACTGATAGATTTCTTTATATAAAAATGTATAGCTAATTTCATACTTCTATACCATTTTTCTATTCAGAATTTGAGTGTTTCTAAAGGATGATGGTGGTCTAAAATTAAACATTAAATCTTCAAAAATTCGGTTATAATAAATTTTTTCTACAATCTTAAATAACAATTCACTTTTAAAATAGCAAAGATATGTAAATATGTTGTAATTATAGGAAACGGTATGAATGTGTTGTATGTATATATAGTTGTACCATACCCGCTCTTTATCACCATACGCTTTACATTAAATTACTCTTAATGATATAATCTCGACATTTAATTGATAATAATTAAAACTACAAAATATAGTTTGTTTAATGAGAGAAAATTAGGTATATATTTTTACATTGACATGACTTGTAATAAAATAATTATAAGGTAATTTTTGAAAAATAAGTATACATAAGACTACATATTTGTTGTTCTAATGAGTTACACGATACAACTGATGGAAAACTGGTTATCAATGTAATAAATTTTATAACCACAACACATTTGATATTTAAAAATATAATAATTACCGCCATGGCCATCGTAAACTCCAAAAAAAGCAGCTTCAGGGTCATCTGGAAGGGCTAATATGTGAGTGTGAGAATCCTCCATGGTAATTCTCCATCCTTGCATAGAGCTAGAACCAACTTTTAAATATTTATTCTGACAGCTTTCTGTTTGTTTTGTAGTCACTGGTTCCGATAATGTCTGACCCATGGTAATTCAATGTACAAGCGGCTAAAATAGATGAAAAAATAACTATACAAAGGTCTGAGACAGTTAACAGCAAGTCGAACCGAACATTGTTGTTTGATTAGTCAGAACAGAATTTGGAAATACTTTTATTAGTTTAACAGAATAATGACGAGTAAAAAATGTTGGTAGATATTTATGTTAGAATGATAAAGGCGAGCACGGAAAGAATCTTTGAAAATGACCTACTTACAGTATTTTTCTTTTTTCTTTACGTGATTCAACAGAAACAACAAATGTCGCACTTAATTTTCCATCTTCTCATGGCGCATGTTATTGGAGTTGGGATTCGCTTGTCAACGAGATTTCGATTTCAGCTTAAACGACAGCAGCAATGATGGTTTTAGATCGAATTCCAAGTAAACCGATTTCAAAACCTACAGAATCAATATATTATATATATATATATATATAAACATAGATGTGCGTGCGCGCGCGTATGTATGTGTGTGGGTATATGTAAGACGGTAGTCAATGTGATATTGTTTCAACGAAATATTAGTGTGCATGTGTGTGTATATATACTTTTTCAGTGTTTTTTTTATTTTATTTACTCGTTTAGATAGATAATACGAGAAAAACGAAACGGACTGGATGTTAGTGACGATGTCCGAAATCGCGGACATTAACGACTATATTCATATATATATAAATATATATATATTTATACATACACACACACACCGATAATGGTCTATAATAACAATAACACTAATTATGATGAAATAAAGACAAAAGGACAATGGGATTCAAGACAAGCGGTAAACAACTTACGAAACGAGGAAATTTCGTTCAAAAACGTAGATATACGAAAAATTTCGTTAACAAGCAAAACCTTACGATTATATTTTAATACAGAATACTGGGCAAAAACCATAGATATAAACATACATATATATATATATATTTATTTATTTATTAATATATAGACAATGCTAAAGCAAAATAAATTGAAGCCGATATATGTGCATTAGAGATAGGCTATAGATGGCCCAGAGGTTATTTTTCAAAGTACTCAAACATATTTATAATACTCCTTGATAATAATAATGATAATATTGCTGATAAGAAAACAATGTAAGGAGATATTATACTTCACAAGTTTTAATGACTTTCATCGCGGTCTGAATCACATTCTAATGAATAAAAGGTTAATATTCCCCAAAGTTTAAATAAAACAAGTTTCATTGAAATATAACTAGTATTATTTTTATCTCTTTTTCTTCTTCATTTGTGGGTCACTAGGTTAAAATTGTCATTCAAATATTTTATCTTAACTGGTATTATCACAATTATCGTCAAGGATTATTGTCTGTATGTTCCATTGACTTTGAAAAAGAACATTAGTCTATTTCTTTTGCCCGTACGTTTTATATACAAAACGAATGTAACGTATAATTTGTTTATTTATTACACGTTTGTGGCAAAATCCATGTTTTCGGAACAATATAAATCAAGTTTTGTTGATTAGGTGTCTGAGTGTGTATGTATGGTATGGTGTAGTAGTAGAGGATAGTCATTGTAGTGGAACCACTCGATCGATAGTTTATCCCACACACATAACGCGTCGATTGCGGTTATACGTATACAATTTGTAGGTTAGGTTTCGAAACTCGTAAACAAATAACATCGTACCATCATCAGCATACTGTGGTCGTGTGCTGTAAAATAGTTTTGTAGAATTGAATCCCTGAAGATATAGTCGGATATCGTGAAACCCATTCACTTCTGTTTCAACGGTGTGTTGGTGTTTTATTTAGTTCGCCGTTTTATTTTTCGTCGATCGTCTCCTTGTATCACTGCAACACCATACATGATGACGAGTCCTCCAACGTTTATTGAATTGTCACGAGAAGAACAAGTAAGCCAAACAAAACAATATAAATAATATAAAGTTCTAAACTTAAAGATCCACTTATATCAAGATTGTGATATCAAATGTTTTATCAATTAATATGATTGGGTTTATGTTTTGTAAGTCAAATTTTTTTATACAAAAAATATGTGTAATAATATGATTTTCAACATACTAGTTAATAAAGTTATGTATTGAATATATTGAATCTTAGAATAAACATTCTTACAGAAAATCCATAATGGTTGTCAAAATAATACGTAAACCAATAATATAATGTCATTCAAATTTCAGAAATACAGTATATATTTAAATAATTTATTATACTAATGTTTGTTAAAATGAGAAAAAAATATTTATGTATTAACAAACCTAGTTTTGGACATAAAATTAACATTGAAGACCAAACTAGTGCAGTTAAAAGTATTGATTGAGCAACCAAGTAGTACACATTTTTGTAATTATGGACTCTTTGTTTATTGTATATTACCTAGAGTTTTTATAGGTACAAAATATTTGAATGCTTTGATGATTATTTAAATTTGTTTTTCAATCCCAACATCTGTAGAATAATCATATTTTGTAACTATAGACATTTTGAAATTTGTATTTTCGTTCTATGAATGGACATCACGAATAAAACAATTTAATTAATAACATCTAATTTTCACTCTTAACAATATTTCAGTTGCATGGATTATATTTAAACCTATCATATTATTATGCATTTAACTTCTATGTAATTACTATACTTAATTTATATAATTCTTATAAATAGTCTTAAAATAGTTTAAGATTAAAATTATTTGTAATATATAACAAGTTATAACATAGTAATTGTTATTTGTTTAAGAATATATAAATATAACATATTTCTATGTTTTAATTATAAATAAACGTAAATAGGAATCAATCAAAATCAAAATTACTATTTTTAAATTAATTTTTTGTTCATAGGCTGTAGAACTTAGATCATATTTGCGCAGTATTGGCGTTACTCTACAAGAGAAGGGACCAGAAAGTATTGAGGAAGATATGCAAGAAATTATATCTAAAAGTGATGCTTGTTTAAAAGCAGACTTGTCAGATGTAGATATTGAAAGTTTCTTATGCTCGATTGTGTCTGTAATCATTGGAATTGGGACAGTAGAAGCAGAAAGCAAACTGGTAACTGTGTTTAGTCAGAAACTGTCAAAATATGAAGAAGAACGTTTCAGTAATATTATACTTAAAATGTGAGTGAAGACTGTTTTTGAAGCATGAATTAGTATTTATAGTGTTGAATTTTTAATTTTGATCAATTTTATTTAAACATGTATTTAATCAGTTTGTGGCTGTTATACGGTACAGTTGATCCAACACTACCAGCACGTTTTCAGCTGTATTCAGATATAATAGATGTAGCCAAAAAAAACAAGCAGTTGTTGCTAGTGTACTCAGGAATCAACAATTTAAACAAATCACTTTTTTCCAATAATCATACAAAAAAACAAAAACAGTCTCTTCTCCGACAGTTGCACAGTGCATTAATTGAAAATGGCCATGGGTATTACTGTTTGCTAGATTAGTAATTTTTTATTTTAATTTCATCACTTACCCATTTGTTTTTTGTTTTAAGTGAACTGGCTGCTGAAGTAATGATTGAGTTACTTCGTAATTATACAGCTGATGATGGCAAACAGGCAAAGGATGATGCAAAAAGGTGTATAGTTTCAGCTATTGCTGATCCAAAGACATTCTTATTGGAGCCATTGTTGAGTTTGACTCCAGTTATATCTCTACAAAATACACCTTTACACGAACTTCTGGTCATATTTGTCTCTGGGAACCTTACCAATTACTTAGATTTCTACAAAGGTCATAAGGATTTGATTAAATCTTTAGGTAATATAAAACAGAATTAGTATCCAGCAATAGTATACAATTTTAATTGGGCATTATATTATGTATTTCACAGGATTAGATCATCAAGCAAATGTGCACAAGATGAAACTGTTGACAGTCATGAGTTTGGCCGAAGACTCTAGCATCATATCATTTGAGACCATACAACAACAAGTGCAAGTGAATGCGGACCAAGTAGAGTCATTTTTACTTGAACGTAAGGCGCAAATGCATTTTAGATTACCTATTATATTTCCATAAGTGGTATTAATATTTTTTCTATATATTTCAGTTTTTGGAACAAAATTTGTGCGTGGCCGTATGGATCAAGCAGCAAAGAAAGTAAACATTTCTAGCACGATGTACCGAACATTCAGTAAACACCGTTGGCAAACATTGAGAGATTCATTTTTCAGCTGGCGATCATGTCTTAGTGTTATTGAAGAAGGAATGAAAACTGTTGTATCTAATTCACAAACAGCGATTTAAAATAAATACATGTATTTTATACCATATATATATATAATACAAGTCTAATTTTAATTAAATTAACATATATTTTATTTAAAATATATAATATGGAATAGAGAAAATAAAAACTAGGTCAAAATTGATTAGGGGAATATTGGAGTTTCAGTCACAATATAACAGATATAACAATGATAATTTCCTATTGCATAAATAAAATATAAATTAAATTAATTAAATAATTATATAATATATTTACAAAAGATCTAATTATATATAAATTAAGGGGCCAAAAATAATCCGTGATTAAATCGATAGAAGGGATTTGAACAAAAAAATATCTGCGAATGTAACATAAAAATAATTTGTACTTGAATTATAAAATTATGACTGTATTGTGTATAGAGATCGTGTAAGATTTTGATGTAATTTAATCACAAGATATTCTTGTCTCGTCTTACATGTTTGTGCATTCTTTGGTAACTTTTGGTTTATTTGTTTCAAAAATATTTTAAATGTGCGTGTGTTAACAAATGATTTTTAGGCCCAAATATAACAAAA
>JAIPRN010002172.1:22586-33858 GCA_025469175.1 Geopemphigus sp. TES_GeoC_2020
AAAAAAAAAAAAAAAAAAAAAAAAAAAAAAAAAAAAAAAAAAAACAACAAATAAATTAAAAACAACGTGCATTTTCACCAAACGTGTATTCTAGCTGTTTTCATGCTCTAGTAAGTAGGCATTCTTGTTTTTGAAATACTTTGTTTAACTCCGAAGTTTCGAATATCATTTACGGCAACAGTTCCACATAATTTTCTGGTACCAGACCAGTTTTACCATTCAGTGTGCCTTCTAGCCAGCCAGGTTCACATGAAGATCGCACTGTAAATGAATGAAAAATATCTTCATATTTTATAATTATATTATAATTACTATCAATGAAGCTAGCAATGCTTATTAAAATTGTTGCAGGTCACTGTATTGGATAAATACAGTTTACCGCTGAATAGGTGTATTATTTTGGTGGTCTGTTATAAATGCCAATAATATATGAATAAATTACAAATTCTTTATCAATATAAATAAAATAGTTTTTTTTCTTATATAAAACGTATGATTTTCAATGTATATAGGATTAATTATTGAATATGTAGGAAGTTCAAGTATGGTAGTTTTGCGAGTGTTATTTGATTTTCTTAAAATGATGGCATTTGATTTCTATAACTACTTACATTTTATGTATGAGAAGTATGTTAATAAACCATTGAAAGTATAATTATAAAATAAATTTTAAGTGAAGTAATTACAAATATTTTGAAAAGTTATAGTAGAAATATATATAGAAAGACGAATATTTTGTTTATGATAAAGATGAAAATATAATTTTAAATATTTGCCATTCCCTATCATTTTCAGTCATTTTATGAAATGCATAATCACAATTGCCTAAGCCAAAATTAAAATGACTATTATAAGCAACAATTAATTACCGACATTCACAATAACATATCTACAAATATATGTAATGAGTAAAACTGTCTATTAATATATTGTATATTACTAGGTCTTTTTATATAAATATATAAAAAAAAGAAAAATACCATTTGTGATTATTTGGTTTGGCTCAAATGACAGTTCACCATCATTTTCTCCTAGACATGCATACAAAGTACGTACTCGTCTACAAACATATAAAACAGGCACATATGGTTGCTGTGTACAAATTATAATATATATATAGATACTTTAGTGGGATAAAATTGTTTGCATAGTAAAAGCTTTTTGTACAAACGATAAAATGTTAAATGGCCACAATATTAAACAAAACATTTAATTCTTTCTGTCTATCATGGACTGATCATCATTTTTGTACTTGAAGTGTAAATATTCGGTAAACTTTGAAATTTATACATTAATTGTACATTTTTTATATTCTGACTGAATGAATTTTTAGTAACTTATTTATTAGCTAATAATTAATAACCTAAATGGTAATGAATTTATATATGTTATAATTTGGTAAAAATTTAAGATGTATTATAAATAGCGCAAAAGAAAAATCATTATAAAATATATAATGAACAAAAAAACCTTAAATTTAGATGAAAAGTCAAAATAGCGATTAAGTCCATGTTCCATAAAGGTGGACAGAGAAAATAAATGCTAGTATTGTGGTTTATTAAAATAGAATAAATAATAAAATTACTGTGGTTTGTAAATTTAAATTAATATTTGACAATATGATAGACAATAAATTATAAAATATATACTCAAACTGATTAAGTTGACATAATTTTCAATACTCGTCCAATCTATTTCGTTTCTATATATCAAGTGACATAGTAAAATCCACAAAACATTTTGATGATACAGTTTAATGTTAATCCTGTTTTATTATTAATTATTTTCTAAATTTTGAAGTAATTCTTAAAATACATATATTTTGATTCGAAATTAATGTATTTGAACTTAATTTATATATCACTATTGTAACTTCTGAGTAAAGTAATTTTAGATAAAGACAATAAATATAGTTAGTCTACTTAAAATTGAAGGTTATTCCAACATATTATTGTCTAAATAGTATTGTTTAAATGAAAGTATTATTGAAATAATGTTCCAATTTTAGTGTACATGTGAAATAAAGTAATTTTTAACATGAACTATAAATAACCAAGTTATAAATTATTATAATTATTTGGTTTCAAAGTTAAGAGTTAGTATTTTGTGTATATTTTATAATTAGAATATCATAAAAATGATAAATTAATTTTATTAAATTAAAAAATTGCAAAACACAGTAATTTTCTTTATTAAGCACTGTTACATTGTTGATTTAAAGTAACATATAAAATATAATTAACAGACCAAAGAAGTTTATGTTAGTTAAAAGACAAATTAAACATATTAATATTGTTAACCTTAGTGTTAAGTGTGACGGAGGACTAATACGACCACCAACAAATGACGCCAGATGTGAACCACTTTAATTCAGACACCAAAAAAATAAAAATAAATTGCAATTCTAGATTAGTAACTTAAAACGATGTGATAATGGTTTAGTATATGTTAGTTATTGTTGTATTACATATATATCGGGTAGAATGTAAAGTATAGATATTAAATTTTTAAACTGAAAACCATAAAGAACTAAAATAAATTTTGTGTACAATATAAAATATTCATTTTTTTTCATAATTCTATTGTCTTTAAAAAGTTTTACTAGGTCAAATAGAATGTAAAAGGCATATGATGTTTTCTTCAATACAATAATGATTTATAAGACAATTTACTAAGTGTTATTTTAAAAATAAAATCCATCCCATATAGATTTGTTACAGGTAAAAACAATTCAAAATACATTTGAAACATGAATTGGTTTCAGGTTAGTTAAGACTTTACCTACTACCTCGTTATATGTATATATACACATGTGTGTGTATTATAAGATTAAATACGCATGCATCTAAGCTATTTATTTCTGTATAAAGAAAAATTTACACGGTATCCTGAGGTCTATAACTTGTGGCATAATGCACGCCCATTTTTATACTTCTCTTTGTCTTTTGTGGCGCCCTAGATGGCTGCATTTGTGGGTTTTCCAATGAAAATACTGAACAAACTGATTCATTTGAACTACTGGAGCTAGTGTTTGTTGGATTCTGAGAGTCCAATGAATAATAATAACTTTTATTTGGACTTGCAGCAAGAGTTATAGGTTTAGTGAATGTATTCAGATTATGGAGATTGGATTCAGACAAAGCGCTCGAAGTAGATGACGTAAGACTTAGCTGGAATGTAAATTATATTTCAATTTTTTTTCAATAATTAAATTTATTTTGTAATAATAATTAGATTAGAGAATGTTATTACAAATATTATAATACAATTAATTTTCATTTGATTGAATATTTTCAATCTATTTAATGTGTTTAATATTAGAGAGTACTATATTGTATACTTTTATGTTCAGACAACCTTAATGTAAATAAATACATACAGAGAATATATTTAACTTACTCTGTTTGAATTTACTATAGGTACTGTGTGTGACGGAATGGTCGGTTGAATTGCACCTACATTGTGTAAAGAAGTACTGAGCATTGGTCCATCATAGTATGATTTTATGATTGCCTGGGTAAATGTTAAATTATAATTGGAACAAATTAAAAGTTAAATTTTTTTTCAACTTACATGAGTAACTGCTGGAGCAACTGGTGAATATTTAATTTTTTGTTGTAAAGTAGGCTGTTGTGGTCCTGGTGTTGGTTCATATTCTATTTCTAGGTCAGGTTCAGTTTTAAACACCTAAATGTGTATTTATTTTTGAGTAAAATTCTATTACAATTTAAATATCTCAAAATATTACTTTGTTATAATTTTCAATGAGTATTTCGACTACTACATTACAGAATTTAATATCCATTATAGCTGCAACAGTTTCACGTTCAGGTCGCATGAGTGTTGGTCCAAAACATACAGCTATATTACTTATTGTCATGAGATTCTGTTCACTGTGAGTCTCAACACTAAAAAATAATATTTAAATATGCATTTTTTGGACCTATATTCAAATTAGCTTAGATGGTTTGAAGAATATTATTTCATACTTGCACAAATGTTTAATCAATAGTTCCAACATATTAAAATTCTGTTTAGGAATTTTATGTAGAAGTATATGCACATCATTTATACGTCTCAATCTCAATTCTTGTTCTAAAAAAGTTATATTTAATTTAAATTTAAATTAAAAAGAAACCATTTATATTTCAAAACATAGCTTACTAGCAGCTGATATAAATGCATTGTGATACTTGAATGTCATTAATGGTTCTGGCAAATTTCTTAAAAATAGTTTTAAAGCACTAGTAATTGTTTTGGTTTCCCATTCAATACAATCGTCTAAGAAATTTAACGTATTTAATCCATTAGTTGTTTTTCGACGATCTAAACCCATTGCTAAGAGTTTAGTTATTTTAGAACTGACACCTCCTATGCGATATAATCCTTGTTCGTCTAAACCTATAAATAATAAGGCAAAATTAACCGTGCACATTTCTTTAAATTTTTTCCAATACAATACACACCTCGTAATTCAATTGTTTGAATACATTTGTTTACAAAATTGAAACCAGCATCATCCAAAAATATATTATTATCACTAGTGTTCATTGTAGTTATAGGAGTACCATATTCCTGTTAACAAAAACACTTTATAATAAAAATATAATATAAGTAAATACCATTAATTAAATATATATATATTCAAATACCGGTTCCTTGCCATCCATAACATCCATCCATAATTTACGATCGTCTTCTGATAATGCTTGAAATGTATATATTATTCCTGGTCTAAGAAACAAAAAATATAAAAAACAAGACATTGCATTTTTTTACACTAATTAGAATCAATCATAATGATTAATTAGCGCAACATACCTATCGTCACTAGTAAGATCGAAACAAAAACGTTTATCTATAGAATCAGACATTCGACGAATACATGACGAAATTATCATTTTTTCTGAAGTATTCTAAACAAAATAAATCAATGAGAGAATTAAATAAAAAAAATGTATCAAAAAAACATACAAATTTTCCAATCATTTGATTGAATGTAATCATTTCAAATTCTTTAGTTTCTCTTCGATATATGCAATAATGTTTAGTCCATGTAGTTGTACTAAGAGCATCTAAAAAAAAAATAATAATAAGATTAATTATAAAAAATATATTTTATTCTAAATATAAGAAATTCTAAAATATAATGTAATTATGTTATATTATATTAATTATAATTACCTCCTAATGATTTATTCTGTAACCATTTAGTTGCTTGACCAGTATGTTTAAATCCTGGAAGTTCTAAATAAAAAATATAAACAAATTAGTAAAACATATTTATAAATTTGGGATACATTTTTACTTCTTTCTAGAAGAAATAGATATCCTTCTCTTGTAACTTTCTGATTACTTGGGTTAGTTTCTAAAGATTTCTAAAAATAAAGACAAATATAAACTTACATTATTGTAAGAAATAGAATAATAAAAACCAATGGTACAATGATAAATACAACAAATATCTTACCGACTGTCTCATTTCAAGCATTTTTCTCATCAGAGATTCTGTTTTGTCACGGGTCTCATTAAAATTATCTCTAGTCTAACATTAGTATAATATACACATACATGTTAATATTGTATTAGTTCAAAACTCAAATCATTATTATTGTTATGGTTACTTACTTTTTGTATTCTAAATTGCAATTCACGCATATATGGTTTAAAATCTTCATTAACTTCATGTCCTTGATGGTAAAAAGTCAACCAACTGAACATGAATCCTAACATCTACAATGAAGAATAAAACTGTTTTTATTACAATAAAATAAATCTAATCTCAAATCCTATGTATATTATTATATTTTCTGGTGTACAATAGAGAAGATAGTCATTTCATTTTATTGAGAAATGGACACATAATTTAAAATGAAAATAATGAATACATTTAATACAAAAGAATTTAAAAGTTCTTTTTTTTGTCTAAAATAATAATTCATTCTCAAAAATATGATATATTTTTTGGATTATTAAATGTTTAATTGATAACCTTTTATAAAAATAAAATCCACTTACGGTTTCAACAAATTCAAATTTTTTTCTTTCTTGAACTTCTTGTAGTAAAAACACATATTCAAGACTAGCTTGACAAAAATGTCGTTGTTCCATTTCTAATGTTGCATCAGCCTAAAAATAAACAATAGCATTGAGATTAAAACCATAAAACAATGTTTTAACTAACTTCAACACAAAATAAATAGTATGAACAACCTCCTGAAGTACTGAATCTTGCTTTTTTGTTGATAGGTTTAAGTAACGTTCTTGGCTTTGACAAAATTTGGTAGTTTGCTTTTCAAATTTCTTTTTACCTTCCTAAAAAATAAAAATAATCATGTAATGATATTACTACATATGTATAAATATATACATGATGGATCATCATCATCATCCTCGCCTTATTCCCATCTATTTGGGGTCAGCCACCCTAGTTTTAAACCTCCATTTGCCCTGATCTCCCACATCCTCGACGCACACACCAGCAATCCTCATATCCTCCTCAATCGTGTTTAGCCACTTCTTCTTTGGTCTTTCTCTTCCTCTTCTTCTTTCCACACTCAATTTCATAACTATTCTTACTACTTCCGAACTTCTCTTCCTCATAACATACCTAAACCTAGATGGTCTATTCTCCCTCATTTTATCCATAATTGCCGCTACTCCTAAGCTTCCTCTTATATATTCATTTCTTATCCTATCTTTTCTTGTCACCCCACTCATCCACCTAAGCATTAATATACACGATGGATGATACAGGAATTAATACACACAAGAAACTTAAAAGTATGATAAGTGATCAAGGAAAATGGAGAGATTGTTATTTGACCAATCTTTAGATTATTAAAAAAAAAAGTATATACATGTTTGACAACTGAACAATTTTTCCTCAAATACAATAATTATACATTTATTTATTAGATTATATCCATATTTAAGAAAAATTCTATTATTATTCTTTGTTGTAAAATTTTCTATTTTCCGTTTTTAAAGTGTAAACATTAAAAATGGGCGTAACTTTTGATGTTTATAATTTATTGTAAACAAACTAATATTGAATGACTTGCCATTTATGTTTGTAAGAACAAATTAAAAAAATACAAAACTTATCTATGATAGAACTAATTAAAGGAGTTTTTTTTTAAATTTTATTGTACTACGACTAAGTTGGAAACTTTTATTGTATTTTATGATATGGTTAACGTTAACTATAAATTGGTAATCTATGCAAATAATAATATTATCATATACACCTAAATGCATGTACAATGTTCAACAAATGTCTTAGCACCTGCAAAGGTATGTGTATCTTTTTATACGGCCCTAAAATATTTTAGAAAACATTGATAGTGATGTTGGCGGAACATACATACTTTTCTCATGTAAATTTACATTTATAAAACAAGATCTGGCAAACACAGAATTGGAGACTATGAATTTTTCATGATTTTGTGAAATATGTATATTCACTGTACATTTTTTTTATTCTTTAAATTTGTCAAAATATATTTACCAAAACATCGGGTATGTTTTATTTAAAAATACTAAACTATAGTATAGCTATACTAAATATAAATATTTTAAAATTGTAAAATATGCCTCAAAAATGTTAAACACTAAAACGTGCAAAAATATTCATTAAAAACATTTGTATTTTTATTCATAATTTTAAGAAATATATTGTCTTCTTAGCTTTTAAATTTAATTTTTTTTTATTATACAAAAAATGTAAAAATATATAAATTAAAAAGGTTACAAAAATGTTTTTACAAATGAGTACAAGTACAACTACCAAATCATAACATGAGTCATAGATAATGTATTTTTAAGTATGTAATTTTTAAATATTTAAAATACTATTAAATGGTATTTTGATGTTGAATTTTTCATTAATGCATTTAATTTATACTTAAATCGAACAATGAATAATTAGTATAGGTTTTTACTTATTAATTTTTATTGCTAGACATTGAATTTTTTTATTGATATGTATACCCCTCTTCGTTATAGGGTTTTAATGTATTAAGGAAAGAAAAGATAGAGCATTAAAAGTGATAAAGGATTTGGAGATGAAAGCCAAAAAAAGGTGATATATGATACAAAGGGATATAGGTTAGTTGGTGTGCATATAGAATGAAGTGGGAAGAGAGAACAAGATTGGCTGAATTCATATAGTTGGGAAAATGATGAAGGAGAAAAAATGTGGTACTTGTCATCAATACATTTTTATTAAACATATGACTGACTAACATACACATTTTGAAAAAATAAATTAGTATTTGAGTGGTATTTTGATTACTTTTAAACTCAGTATTGAATTAAATATTTTAGAAAAAAAAATGTTTACATGGCATATATCACATAAGTAAACGCACTCTACCTACTTTTCAACTCCCTTGGTTCATAATATAGATAAAACTAATTACCGAGACAATTGTTATAATTGTTGTTTATTTTAAATAATTACATTTTCGTAAGTTGTACATTTTTATAGTTTTAATTTGATAGGATATCAAACATTGATTATTATCAGAGTCCATACACAATATATATATACATATATACTACATACACAGTAAATTAATTAATTACACAGTGGCACCTATTTATAATAATAATAATAATAACGATTGATTGTAATCAATCGATATTTTTTCTACATTGGCTATTGTTAAATTATACGTCTACACTTTTTAATTAGCCATTGCGTATATTATAATAAATATGACCTGCATACTATGCAAATATATATAAAATAGTGAATATATTATTATAGATCAAATTAAGTGGCCTTGTATATATATAATATTATATTTAAGTAAGATAACCGAATTAAATATATATATATTGTAAATGGTTAAGTGCGAATGTTACCTTTACACCACCAATGTGTTCCTTTCTGAAGTTTTCCAAAGGAATTATAAACTGATCGTAAGCTCTGGCTAACTGAAATGATATAAAAATAGAAATACTTAATTGTTACCTTAGAAAACACAATATTTCAGGTATTCTTCCTTGAGCTTTTTGAAATAATTACCAAAAATCATATTATTTTATTTATAAATATTATATTATAAGTGTATTTAATTGTAAATGGGAGTGTTTTTCTATCTTCTTCTTCCTGGCCTTATTTTCCCAGCTATTTGGGGTTGGCCAATGGGGGAGAGTGTTTTTCTATATTGTAAAAATAATATAAATTACTGGATGAAAACCAAACAAATAAGGAATTTTATTACAAATTGCAACTGTTTTATTTATTTTTAATATATTTAAAATAGTTCTAAACACGGGGAAAATACTTTAATTAGGGGTTTTAATTTCGTTATATTAAAAAGGGCGATATTATACATTTGTTAGTGGGTAAAATTGAAATGTAAAAAAATGTAAAGTGCATAACATTTTTGTTGAATATAAAATTATTTTTAAACATTTCAAAGAAAAAAATTATATATTGCTCATATATACTCTGGTAATGGAATTTTCTTTTTCAAATATAAAACATGACAAAATACTGCAACGTTATTATATATTTTGTATATAATAATATAAACAAGATATAAACACAATTGGGCTATCTAGCAATTTTTCATGCTCCTCGTCACACTTTCACTGACACAAAAGGTTAATAACTAGGCCTACAGTAAGTAACCAAAGAAAAACGTATATTCCTGTAAGGTATTTTACACACACGCACGCACGCACGCACACGCACACACACACACACACGCACACACACACACACACACACACACACACACACACACACACACACACACACACACACACACACACACACACACACACACACACACACACACATAATACTAACCATTCTGTCTCTTTCGTCTTCAATAGATGAGATGAGACGGCCAAATTCAGCCAATGATCGAGTGATTACCAACTCATCGTCCGTTTGTGTTGTACCGATGCATTCAAAATCAAATTGTTGCAGCGAACTGGATACCAAGCGTTGGGCTCGTGACAAATCTTAAAATAAAAATTTTATTTATAATAACTTATAGATAGTGTATGTGTATTATAGAGGATGTACACACATGCATACACAAATACTTTAATAAGGCTTTTAAGTGATAACTTTTAAAGCCCAACATCCTTGTAAATTATATTACATATATAATTTTATATTTATATATTTTATATTTTATATATACATATTTAAGAAAAAATTATGAAGAAACATGTATTAATGAATAAGTTATGTTCATATATACTTATAATTAAATATATTCCATATATGATCATATACACATATAGATACTTTGGTATACTTATATAAAGTGGTCATAGTGGAGGGAATGCTTTTCTATTTACTTTTTCATATTTATATTTCTCACCTCTCTATTTCTTTTGTACAAAAAAATGCATACCCTTAAATATTACATTTTAAAAATTAAATTATACATACTGCAGATATCATGCATTTATATGAAATTAAAACAACAAAATATAGTCATAACTTTAATTTCAATCTAATATTTGTTCATAGTTTATTTATAAAATATATTCCAGTACAAAGTTATGTTTGTTTTCCAGTTCTTATTACCAATTAATTTTTGTTATATATATAATGAAATAATATAATGTATTTACATAATTAAATTATGATTTAGATAAGGGCAACTACAAAAATTCTGCCAGAGTGCATACAAGATTACAAAAATTATCCGATAATTTTTTTCTACATTTTTTATAAATTCAACAATGCATAAAAAATTGATTACTTTAAAGAGTTATGTTAGAATATATTTATGCTATGATTTAATTTGCTATATACTAAAAATATACAACATTATTTTATAAAGAGAAGGTAATATTAAGGTATTAACAAATTTTAAATATCTCCCACTTGTTTTGAGACACTTCGACCACTGCCTATATAATATATTCCTAGACAAACAATTCATGTTAATGAAAATCAGTTTTTAAAATATGTCGACGATTGACAAATGAAATTATTTTTGTAAACAAAATTCACATATATCTAAAACAGATGACTATTTTAGTGGAAAAAACAACACTAAAAATATTAAGTTTTTGTAGTTATAATTGTTAGTTATAGGTTTATGACTTGTAACATTCATCAATAATATAAAAAAAAACAAAGTCATTAAATCACTATTTATTGGTCAATATATAACTGTTACGGGAGCCGAGGTAAAATGTGGGGATAGCTTATGTTGCTCGCCTTTCCCAATTAAGGTAGATAATTTTTGTAAAACCTATATATATATATATATATATATATATATATATA